>CASHTC010000735.1:0-2500 GCA_949357725.1 Hyperoplus immaculatus | reverse complement strand
ACTGAAACACGAACACACACACACAGGAACATGAACACTCGCACGAACGCACTCACTCACTCACTCTCACACTCACTCACTCACTCACTCACTCACTCACTCACTCACTCACTCACTCACTCACTCACTCACTCACTCACTCACTCACACTTGCCCTCCAAAGTGGAAGGCAGCCCCTGATTGGTTCATGTAGTCATCAATCTAGCCTCCAGTCAGACCGGACCCTCCCCACTGTCTGTCTGTTAGTGGAAGGCAGCCCCTGATTTGGTTCATGTAGTCATCAATCTAGCCCTCCAGTCAGACCGGACCCTCCCCACTTTCTGTCTGTTAGTGGAAGGCAGCCCCTGATTGGTTCATGTAGTCACATTAAAATTGGATTTGAAAGATAATAATATATTAATATTTAAAGGTGCTACGAGGAACTTTCAAATATTTTTGAAACAGTCTCATTTTTTCCTGTGATGATCATAAATTACATGTAACAGCAAACCAGACCATCAGTGCAAAGAATGCTATTTTTATATAGTTTTTCTTAATGCCTTTGTCATGGGTATACGCTCACCACACGAACAACAGCTGGCGTAGTAGAAACACTACCGCTTTTGTCCAAAGGGGGCGCTAGAATTTACACAGACTTAAAGTTCCTCGGAGCACCTTTAAAAGAAACATTCAGGTTGAGATGTAAATAGGATTGCAAAATTTCGGGAATTTTCAAAGTTGGAAACTTTCCATGGGAATTAACGGGAATAAACGGGAATTTACTAAATTTAAAGCCACCCAAATGCATTAAATCCTTCTCACTGTGTTATTTCAGTCCTGGCAAACGTTCTTGACAGTAAAAAGCAGTTTTTTCAACTACGTTTTATAATATTTATGAACATTTAACTTCAAATGGACGACTGTGTCTCAGGTAGTAGAGCGGGTCGGCTGATGATCAAAGGGTTGGAGGTTCGATCCCCGCCCTGCCACCTGTGTCATAGTTGTTGTGTCCTTGGGCAAGACACTTCACCCACCTTGTCTCGTGTGAATGTCGATAGTTAGCTGCTGCTATCGGTTGTATGAATGTGTGAGTGAATGGTAACGTGGGAAAAGGAAAACAGGTCTCCCTTGAAAAAGAGTCTCTGGTCTCAATGGGATTTACCTGTAGAAATAAAGGTTAACAAAAAAAAATCAGATTTTTTTTAAAGTTTATTGAGACACCCAACTTGATATTATTTATTGATTTGTACTAGAGCAGGTTTACAGAGACTTAAACAGTGTATTATAAACACAGTTGGGTGAAATACATTTTAGCATAATCTTGACTAAAAACAACCAGATTTCATGCAAGTACACTTGGCAAGTTGCACATAGCACGCCGCTTACTGCAGGGGTACTGAGGCCACACCCCCTACATGCCCTGTGCATTCCTCCATCACATGGGGAGAGGGGGGTGGGGCAATTTACTTTATTTATTGAATGGGTGGGGTCAGACTGATGAGTTATATTTGCAACATTCATCTTTTGTTGTTCAGTGAAATTATTGATTGTTCATGAAATAATCAAAACTTGATAAAGTTCCACTGACAAATGCATCTGTTCAAATGTAATCTGTTTTTTTATTGAATTAGTTTACATGGACGTCTGCCTACCTGTCTGGCGACAAGTCTACTTACAGTCCCCAGTGTTAGGACTAAACAAGGAGACAGACAGACAGACAGACAGACAGACAGGTCTACTTACAGTCCCCAGAGTTAGGACTAAACAAGGAGACAGACAGACAGACAGACAGACAGAAAGACAGACAGACAGACAGACAGACAGACAGACAGACAGGTCTACTTACAGTCCCCAGAGTTAGGACTAAACAAGGAGAAGCAGCTTTCAGTTTTTATGCACCAAATCTCTGGAACAAACTCCCAGAGAACTTGAGGTCTGCTGCAACTCTCAGTTCTTTTAAATCGAGTCTGAAGACTTTTCTGTTTCCATTTTACCTGTACTTTTTATTTAATTTAAATGTTTTACTTCTTTTCATTCGCTTTTAAATGGTCTTCTAATGTGTTTTATGTATTCTAATCTTGCCCCTGTAAAGCACTTTGAGTGGCCTTGTGTCTGAACTGTGCTATAGAAATAAACTTGCCTTGCCTATGACAAAAACATAATTTTATATGTTTAGATTAATGTTTGGATATGAAAAAAAAAAAAATCATTTAAATTACGGCCATTTGGTTCATTCCTATAATTCCCAATTTTGAATATTCCCAAAGTTCCCGTGGAAAGTTAACGGAAGTACGGGAAACTTCCAGCCCTTTGCGACCCTGGATGTAAACGACGGGTTATGTAAACAAACCCCTCGGGCCAGGCAGGAAGTGGAATGTCCTCTCCAGCACATCTGGAATGTATAGGAAGAGGTTGAGACACACACACACACACACACACACACCACACACACACACACACACACACACACACACACACACACACACACACACACACACACACACACAGAAACACACACACA
>CASHTC010000734.1:17500-31890 GCA_949357725.1 Hyperoplus immaculatus | reverse complement strand
CTCACTCACTCACTCACTCACTCACTCACTCACTCACTCACTCACTCACTCACTCACTCACTCACTCACTCACTCACTCACACAGTATAGAAGACCTGGGGTGAGACATGCAGACACACAGACAGACAGGCAGGAGGGCAGACAGACAGACACACACACACGTGTCCATGTTTGTCTGGTCATTTTTAAAATTCTTATTTGAACTAATTCCTTTGTCTTGAAAAAATAAATAATATTTATTAAAAATCGAATGTGGTATGAAAAACTGTCTGTATGTTAAACTAACCTCTCTCTCGCTCTCTCTCCCTCTGTCTGTCTCTCTCTCTCTCCCTCTATCTCTCGCCCTCTGTCTCTCTCCCTTTATCTCTCCCTCTCCCTCTCTCTCTCTCTCCACAGATTAAACTTCCAGTTCTGTCCGTCCTCAAAGGTTCACGGTTTCTCTGCTCTGGATCTCAAACCAAACGGAGACGACGAGGTAATTCAAACTTCTAGTTTTTTTAATTCAAAGATTTTAGTCAAATCAGTCAGGAAACATGGCCGCCATTGACCAAAACATCTTTGCAAGTCCACGGCTTGGCTGCTAATTCACCATAAATGTTTTGCCAACTATCCAATCATCACCAAACTTGGTATTTATCTTCAGAGCGTATGTGGCAGTAGTTTCGCCAAAGCTTTTTGAGCCAACCGCAATTTCCGGGCTAGTGGTTCGCACCAAGCGAGCAGACACATTCAAAATAGAACTACAACATTTTTGTAGTTTTAACGTTAAAACTAAAGCCGTCATAAACTTACCTTACCTAAAAAAAAAAATGTTTTTTTGTCTGTCTCTCTCCATCTGTCTGTCTGTCTGTCTGTCTCTATCTGTCTGTATCTCTGTCTGTCTGTCGGTCTGTCTGTCTCTCTGTTGGTCTGTCTGTCTGTCTGTGTCTCTGTTGGTCTGTCTCTCTGTTGGTCTGTCTGTCTGTCTGTCTGTCTGTCTGTCTCTCTCTCTAGATGGTGACCATGGAGAATTCAGAGGAATACGTAGAGTTGATGTTTGACTTGTGTATGCACACGGGCATTCAGAAACAGATGGAGGCCTTCAGAGGTAACACACACACACACTCTCACACACACACATACACACACACACACACACAGACACACACACACAGGCACACTTTTCACTCTCACACAGTCTCACACACACACTACATGAGGACAGAGACACACACACACTACAGACACACACACAATCTCTCTCTCTCACTCACTCACTCACACACACTCCCTCCCTCCCCCCCACACACACACGCACGCACACACACACCCCTTCTCCCACCCCACACACACACATGCACACCCACACACACCCCTTCTCCCACCCCACACACCCCCCCCCCCACACACACAGTTTAACTAACCCCTCCCCTCCCCGTCTTGCAGAGGGCTTTGCCAGAGTTTTCCACACACACACACACACACACACACACCGCCCCCCACACACACACACACCCCCCCCACACACACACACACACACAGTTTAACTAACCCCATCCTTCCCTCCCCGTCTCACACACACACACACACACACACAGTTTAACTAACCCCACCCTCCCCTCCCCGTCTTGCAGAGGGCTTTGCCAGAGTTTTCCCGATGGAGAAGTTGAGTTCCTTCAGTCATAAGGAAGTCCAGATGATCCTCTGCGGCAACCAATCGCCTTCCTGGACCTCTGATGACATCATCAACTACACAGAGCCCAAACTGGGCTACACCAGAGACAGGTGAGAGACAGGGCATTAAAGCTACAGTGCGTAACTTATGTCGAATTATGAGTAATTACAACAACACTGTCGGTGCATCTACCTGAGGTAAAGCCTTCAGTGATGGTTTCACAAATATTTTAAAGTTCCTAGTAGCTACTTTTAAAGGGGACTCAGTTATATCTCTCTCTCTCTCTCTCTCTCTCTCTCTCTCTCCCCCCCCATCCATCCACCGGTCAAGTAGGTCTTTAAAGTGGAGCCTGTATTGACCTAATCAAACTAAACTAACCTAACCCTTCTCCCCCCTCTCCTCAGTCCTGGGTTTAACCGGTTTGTGCGGGTGCTGTGTGGCATGACGTCAGACGAGAGGAAAGCCTTTCTCCAGTTCACCACCGGCTGCTCCACGCTGCCCCCTGGAGGCCTGGCCAACCTGCACCCCAGACTCACCATCGTCAGGAAGGTAATCTATCTATCTATCTATCTATCTATCTATCTATCTATCTATCTATCTATCACAACAAACAAGCTCACTGGCTCACACACTCAATCTATACACCTGGGTCTATAAGCTTCTTCACTGGTTTAAACACTCAGTTTCTGTGTCTGTCTGTCCATCTGTAAAGGTATAGTCAGTGATTCTGGAGAATTATATTTTTGTCAAAATCAGTGACTATATCTCCTCCACTCACTGTCTGTACTGTGTTAATACACCGCCTAGGCTCCGTAAAATAATATGTAAACAAAGGGCCCACCGTAGCTATAGCAACTTGCCTCTTTACAGAGCCTAGGCTGTGTATTAACACTGGATTTATTTTAGCTCACACACACAGTAAGGACAGGTAGCAGATTGTGAGGAGATATTCACTGATGTTGACAGTTATTCTCAAAAGTGTGGAATACAATCCTTAATGTATATTGGCAACATTTCTTTGTCATGATGATCAATTCGGTTTTTTTGCCCACCACATAACCTTTTAAAGGTGCAGTGTGTAATATGACATCATCAAGAAAGTTCTACAAAGTTTTAGAATGTAACGCTCCCTGGGTAACCCCACCCCTTTAGAATTATAACAGAAGCTACAGTGGCCTTCAAGGACAAGAACAATTCTAAATTTTAAACAATGCACCTGATGACATTCCAACTATGACACTTTCAAGATGGCGGCACTAGGCCTTGGTCCAAAATATGCAGAAATATTGACATATGAGACCCTTTCTAAGGGAAAAAATAATAATTCAAAATGTTTTTTTCAGCTATTATGCACTAAATTAATCGTACTTATGGATATTATAATTACTTTCTACAAAATCTGCTAGGAAATAAAACCCAAAATTCTACACACTGCAGGTTTAATAAAAAATGTTTTGATTTATACTAGTATGAAAGAAGACATGTTATGGAAGATAAATAGACAAAAAAATAATAATAATTTGACCAGTTTTTTTAAGCTCTTTCTTTATTCCATCGTATAACCTTTTAAATCTCACATCCCTCTCCCCAGGTCGATGCCACAGACTCCAGCTACCCGTCCGTCAACACCTGCGTCCACTACCTGAAGCTGCCGGAGTATTCATCTGAAGACATCATGAGAGAGCGACTGCTGGCTGCCACCATGGAGAAGGGATTCCACCTCAACTGAGCATGCTCAGTAGGGGTCCAGGCTCAAACAGCCAATCAAAACCAGCCGTTTCAAAATGAATTCAAAAGGACTTTAACGATGTGCGGAATTAAAAACTAAAAAAACAAAAAAGCTCTCACGTCCTTCACCCCTCTCCCTCTCCTTCCCTGTGTGTGTGTGTGTGTGTGTGTGTGTGTGTGTGAGCCCTCCTCCTAATCCTACCCCCCCCCCCCAAAGTTTGTCTCAGTTTTAGTGCCTGGTTTTTTTGACTCGTAGCTTCCTTCAAAACAATCATGCTTCATTCTTATTTTGTTTTTATTTTATTGCAATTTTTCTCGTTCCCTCGTGTGTGTGTGTGTGTGTGTGTGTGTGCGTGCGACAGACAGACAGACAGACAGACAGACAGACAGTTTTTCAGCGTGTTTCGGACCGAGCTGTCAGGCTGTATTGGTCTTTTTTTTTTTGGTGTTCTTTTACAATGAAGCTATTTAGTGACGAGGAAAAAAAAATAATTCAAAAAACTACTGGTTGTAACTTGTAACTTGTGTGCGGCAATGGCACATTCTGAAGAAGAAAAAACAAAATGTTGCGAAGCAGTTATGCTCTCTCTCTTTCTATCTATCCCCTCTCTCCCTCCCTCCCTCTCTCTCTCTATCCCCCCTCCCTCTCTATCTCCTCCCCTCCCTCTCTTATCTCCTCCCCATCTCTTTCTCTCCCTCTCTCTCTCTATCTCCTCCCCCTCTCTTTCTCTCCCCCTCCCTCCCTCTCTCTATCTCCTCCCCCTCTCTTTCTCTCTCCCTCCCTCTCTCTCTATCTCTCTCCCTTGTATTTTCTTTGTATATTATTATAAACATTTATTTAACTCAAGTTGCAGTTTGAGGGTAAACAGATATTTTCGAATGTGTATGCTCCAAAAAAATAATCATTAAAATGTTTGCAAAGTATGAAGTTAAAAATGATTCTGAGTCTTTGTCGTTTGTGGACGGTTATCACTGCAGTGTATTTGAAACCTTAGTGTCAACCCCTGGGTTATCACTGCAGTGTATTTGAAACCTTAGTGTCAACCCCTGGGTTATCACTGCAGTGTATTCGTGTGGGGTTTTCTGAGGGTAAGGTTTTATTTATTTTTTGGCATTTTTCTGCTTTATTGATAGTGTAGAGACAGAGTTGAAATGGGGCAGAGAGGGGAGTGACATGCAGAGAACGACCGCGGCCTGGAATCTAACCCGGGTCTGCTGCTGGCCGAGGCCCATGGGGGGGGGGGGGGGCGCCCTACCAACTGAGCTAAGGGGGCCCCCCAGGTTAAAGTTTTAATGGTCTAAATGACCTACTTCACCGGTGGAAATATGATAGCATCAATTAAGACATTACAAGAATTGTTAAAATGTTATTTAGACAGAAAATTAAACTAGACACAGGAACATTTACCCATTATGTAGTGAAAAAAATAAATCGTATCAAAGTGGAAGTAAATTTATGAGACATTCTTTAATTCATGATTTCACTGATATGTATTGGGTAAAAAAAAACAAATCCTTTTACATTGAACTAAGGTTGCATTCCAAATCTCCTCCTCTTTCTTTTTTCTATTCTACATACTACATCCGACGATAAAAAGAATCTAGTTAGGATGCAGTAGGCATACTATTGGGACATACTTTACTCTCTTATTTCATCATAACATTGCGCCTTGATCTTGCCTCTTGCTTTTATATCCGTCGCATTCCCGTTTGTTTTCATATGGAGGCTTCGTCGATGTTACGTCACTTCACGTGCGCACTGGATTGTGGGTCAGAATCGCCCAAATAGGATGCACTTTTCAACACTAACAATCTTGGCCGCATGAAGTAGGACATCCGGGTACTTCTAACCATCCTAAATCTGGCCACAAGAATCGGGACATCCTAAATCTTTTTTCTACATACTATATAGTAGAAAGTATGCGATTCGGAACGCAACAAATGTGTTCTAAAAGTCTTGCCCTGCGTTCCAACGCAACCCAAATAGCAGGGAAGTTCCAAGTCTCCTCTGCTGATGATGTCATTCTGAACCAGTGTGTGACATCACTCCCTGGTTGGTTAGTGTCCTCAGTTGTCGGCCGTCTTGTCGAGGGCGGTGAGCGGGGTCAAGATGCGGCTCTGGTTGGTTTCCCCCTCCTACATACTCAACATGTACATACTACACACTAAAAGCCCTACTAACGTCCCCCCTCCTACATACTCAACATGTGTATACTACATACTGTCTACTTAACCATCCACTGTGTATGTAATGTTCGTCAGACCATTTCCACTTCGAACACACCCCATCTCTGCGTTCCAAATCACATACTCTTTCTTTTTACTACACTACATACTAAAGTACAGAAGAGTTTTAGTCTTTTTACTACACTACATACTAAAGTACAGAAGAGTTTTAGTCTTTTCACTACACTACATACTAAAGTACAGAAGAGTTTTAGTCTTTTTACTGCACTACATACTAAAGTACAGAAGAGTTTTAGTCTTTTTACTACACTACATACTAAAGTACAGAAGAGTTTTAGTCTTTTTACTACACTACATACTAAAGTACAGAAGAGTTTTAGGGCCACAGACAGGAGAGAGAAAAAAATCAGATAAGGAAGTTTTTTTTTCATTATGTCGAGAAATGTCAAGAATAAAGACGAATACTCCAAAATGCTATTGGAGTTAGTGGGGCATTTATGTATTTTCAGCATACTACAATTGAAGTGCATGTATTGGGACATCCTACATCTTTTTCTGGCATACTAAATAGTAGGGAAGTATGGGGATTGGAACGCAGGGCAAGACTTTTAGAACACATTTGTTGCGTTCCGAATCGCATACTTTCTACTATATAGTATGTAGAAAAAAAGATTTAGGATTCTTGTGGCCAGATTTAGGATGGTTAGAAGTACCTGGATTTCCTACTTCATCCGGCCAAGATTGTTAGTGTTGAAAACAGCATCCTATTTGGGCGATTCTGACCCACAATCCAGTGCGCACCGACGAAGCCTCCATATGAAAACAAACGGGGATGAGACGGATATAAAAGCAAGAGGCAAGATCAAGGCGCGATATTATGATGAAATAAAAGAGTAAAAGTATGTCCCAATAGTATGCCTACTGCATCCTAACTAGATTATTTTTATCGTCGGATGTAGTATGTAGAATAGAAAAAAGAAAGAGGAGGAGATTCGGAACGCAACCAGGGTTAGCGTCTTCAGTTGTCGGCCATCTTGTCGAGGGCGGTGAGCGGGGTCAGGATGCGGCTCCGGTTGGCTTCCACTATGTGTCCGTTCTGAATCATCTCGTCCAGAATGATGTGAACACGGTCCAAGTTAAACATGATCTGAAGACGGTTAGGGGTCAAAGGAATAACAAATACACAGATATAAACAGGCTACAGTATATAGGAATGGGACTGATTCGATTTCTATATTGGAATCAGGCTCGATATGGCTGCAATCCACTCGTTATTTATTTTATTTTTATATTTTTTTAAGATTTTTTTTTATGCTTTTTATTTGATAGTGCAGAGAGACAGAGTTGAAATGGGGCAGAGAGGGGGAGTGACATGCAGAGAAACGACCGCGGGCTGGAATCGAACCCGGGTCTGCTGCTGGGCCCGGCCCGGGAGGGGGACGCCTTACCAACTGAGCTAAAGGCGCCCCTATTTATTTCATTTTTAATTTTTTATATTAAAAATATATTAATTAAAATTAAAATTAAATAAAAATTCTGTTTTGTTTTTTGTTTTTTTAATAGTTTTAACTAGTAAAGAAAATCCATTTAAGACCATAACCAGTTTATGTTTCACACGCTAAAATACAAGAAAAGTTCTAACAGGAAGTTTCGGTTAAAGGATACGTCCAGTTCACTCTGTAGGAGAGAGAGAGACAGACACACAGAGAGACAGACAGACAGACAGACAGACAGACAGACAGACAGACAGACAGGCAGTTATCAAGACAGACAAATAAAAAAAATGTACTTGTAATCTTTCAGTCTGCAGGTAAAGTCTGAACTCACCACTCGGCTGAAATATTTATCCAAAACTTCCACAAAGTTATGGACCAACTCGTAGATGGACAGCTCGTTCTGTTGAGAAATAATGTTCAGATTTATACCGAACAAACAAACTGCATTTACTTCCAAATCCTCACAAATACATACTTTCATTTAACACAATTGCCCATCCTCGTTTTTTAAAAACTTTTAAAAACAATTAATATATATTAATTTGACCTACATGTATCTAGTTATTTATCTATTTGTCTGTAATTTTTATTTATTTATTATGTAATTCCTATTTAATTTTTACAGGTATTTTCCATCTTTAAAAAAAAAATAAAAGCTGCAGTGTGTAGAATTTTGGGTTTTATTTCCTAGCAGATTTTGTAGAAAGTAATTATAATATCCATAAGTACATTTACTTTAGTGCATAATAGCTGAGAAAAATGTTTTGAATTATTTTTTTCCCCTTAGAAAGGGTCTCATATGTGTCCATATTTCTGCATATCTTGGACCAAGGCCTAGTGCCGCCATCTTGAAAGTGTCATAGTTGGAATGTCATCAGGTGCATTGTTTAAAATTTAGAATTGTTCTTGTCCTTGAAGGCCACTGTAGTTACTGTTATTATTCTAAAGGGTTGGGGTTACCCAGGGAGCGTTGCATTCTAGAACTTTGTAGAACTTTCTTGATGATGTCATATTACACACTGCACCTTTAACATGTTGAGAAAATTATAGAAATTGGCTTATTGGAGGACATGGGACTATTCCTTCAGTGTATGGATACTCCTCACCTCACTGTCTGTGACTCCCACCACGATATAAAGCGCCGCGTACTGACGGTAGATCAGTTTGAAGTCTTTGTATTCCACAAAGGAACACTGGGGAATAACACAAGACTTAAGTTATTATATAATATCATCTGGTTTTACACAGTAAGCCAGGACAGACAGACAGACAGACAGACAGACAGACACAACTTGAAATATAAGGGATGTGTAATTAGTTATTATTAGGGCTGTCAAGCGATTAAAAAAAAAAATCTAATTAATTACAGGCTCTGTGATTAATTCATCTAGATTAATCGCATACTTATATGACACTTTTATGCCTGTTTATAAACAACTGTAGGCCTATGGGCTCTCTCTCTCCTCTCTCTCTCTCTCTCATCTCTCTCTCCTCTCTCTCTCTCTCTCTCTCTCTCTCTCTCTCTCTCATCTCTCTCTCTCTCTCTCTCTCTCTCTCTCTCTCTCTCTCTCTCTCTCTCTCTTCTCCTCTCTCTCGTCTCTCTCTCTCTCTCTCTCCCTCCTCCCCTCAGCCATGTTTCTACATGAAATACATTTAGGAACTATAGCGCCGAAAAAAAACACAAAAAAACAAGCAGGCTAAATGACACGCGCGCACGCACACACACACACACACGCGCACACACACACACACACACACACACACACACACACACACACCTGGTCTTTCTTGCGGCTCAAACAGCGTTGCACCACATCTGCCTCCAGACTCGCTCTCTTGTTTCAGTTCCACAGATGAATAATACCTGGATTCAATTTAAAGGAGGTCAGACAGACAGACAGACAGATAGACAGATAGATAGATAGATAGATAGATAGATAGATAGATAGATAGATAGATAGATAGATAGATAGATAGATAGATAGATAGATAAACAGACAGACAGGTAGATAGACAGGTAGATAGATAGATAGATAGATAGATAGATAGATAGATAGATAGATAGATAGATAGATAGATAGATAGATAGATAGATAGATAAACAGACAGACAGGTAGACAGATAGATAGATAGATAGATAGATAGATAGATAGATAGATAGATATACAGACTAATACCTGGACAGTCTGGTTTGGCCCTGACGGTTCACCATCAGAAAGACTGGATCATCTTTGGTATATCTGGTGGGAGGGGGGAGAAGGCTGGTTTAATATTTAAAAACAGCTGATAAAAAACTCTAATCTGAAGTCATAAAAAGAACAACATTTAGTTTCGAGTGGCTCAAAGTAAAGTGCAAGTACCTCTTCGGTAAATGTGGCATACTAAGTAACTTCCCATCACTAGTAGCTTAGAGTACCTTGAAAAGCGCTATATAAATCCAATCAATTAATCAATTAATTAGTAAAGTTTAACATGTGGCCCCAGCTAAAAATTAGCTTTCAGTCATTTTGCTGCAATAAATAACTTAAATATTGTACTGAGAAAACAAAGTAGCCCATGGAATTCATATATTGTAACTTTTCGCTTTAATAATAAAGTACTAACTTGAGTGTCTGTACTAAGTTATTTACGTGACATTTTGAGTCACTCATAGGAGGGTCGGATGTCCGTTAATGAACCGTTAATAGCAGGACCGTTAATAGCAGCGTAATGTTATTTAGTGATATTATAAACACATACCTGCTGCTGTTAGCTCGAGGCTAAATCAGCTCCATCATCACAACAACATAATAAATCTCATTAAAACCTTTTTTTAACTGTTAACAAAGAGGCCTCAGATCCGTCCGCGAGCCCTCTGTTAAATCACGTTCATATTGAAGTTCTTAACAGATTTACAAAAGTTAAATTAGTGTAAAAACAAGTAGGAGGGTTCAGTTTCCAGTGCTATGGAAGCTAACTACAGCTGTTAGCACTTCCGACGCATGCGCAGTAAAGACCTCAACTGGTGCGTTCAATGACCAAACGGTACATTTGACTGTTGGCTTTATCATAGTAACACCAACAATTGTTAAAGGTGCAGTGTGTAATATGACATCATCAAGAAAGTTCTACAAAGTTCTAGAATGCAACGCTCCCTGGGTAACCCCAACCCTTTAGAATAATAACAGAAGCTACAGTGGCCTTCAAGGACAAGAACAATTCTACATTTTAAACAATGCACCTGATGACATTCCAACTATGACACTTTCAAGATGGCGGCACTAGGCCTTGGTCCAAAATATGCAGAAATATGGACTTATATGAGACCCTTTCTAAGGGAAAAAATAATAATACAAAACATTTTTTTCAGCTATTATGCACTAAATTAAATGTACTTATGGATATTATAATTACTTTCTACAAAATCTGCTAGGAAATAAAACCCAAAATTCTACACACTGCAGGTTTAAATGTTGTTACTGTAAAATGTGAAATGTAGAAATTTGGATTGAGATCTCACGAATTTCACCATTTAAGACACTGGTTATTAGAGGCATTATAATTTATAAAATAGTGGATTTTCTTTGTTAATTTGAGAAAAAAAAGCTAATATTATATTTTGGCGATTCAATTATATATCCTTACATTTTATCTGTCTGTCTGTCTGTCTTTCTGTCTAGTTTGAGCTTCTTGAATATCAGTCTATGGGGTTTAATGTCTAATTTCCTACATTCTTCCTAGACCCTGAACCCCACACAGTGTATTCCCTATGACAGGAGAAAATCTGGATGTTATTTTCCCGACATGCTTCGCGGCTTGTGGTTCTCCCTCCTCGGAGCAGCAGTAGTAATGGCGGTCGGATAGCTGGTGCTAGCTCCACACACACACACAAACACCGCGTCCTATCGCCAGACACACACTCGCGGAGACACGCACTCTTATCTAAGCGGTGTCGTGGGGACTTTTAACTGCTATTTTTATATTTAAACAACCCACAAAGACATGGATGAACACCCCGTTGGTGGCGGCGGCGGTGGTGGTGGGGGGAATGGCATCAACAGCACTACCAGCGGAGGAGGCGTCTTGGCCCCGACAAACCCGGACGAGCTAAGCCGACCACAGTACACTATTCCCGGGATACTACACTACATCCAACATGAGTGGGCCCGCTTCGAGATGGAGAGAGCGCACTGGGAGGTCGAGAGGGCAGAACTACAGGTCAGTTGGTTTACTTTATTATTAGCCTAGCTTAGCTTAAAAAAAAAATCCCATAGATGTGTGTTGTATATATATCTGTGAGAAGATCCAGGTTAGCTATTAGCTTAGCATAAATTTGATCCACTAAGAGTCATGTTAGTTAGTTAGCTCACTTATTTAGGCTATTAGCTTAGCATAAGGCTGACCGGGAGCTATAATAACAACAACTGCCGGGTGTAACGGTAACCGGTGAAATCACAGCTGTTAGCCGTTAATTGCGAGACATGGAAAAGCGAAACTGTTTTATGTTATTGTCTATGTATCTTCCATATCATGTCTTCTTTCATACTAGAATAAATCAAAAGGTCCAACATGTACATTCGGGTGTTTATTTGACTAAACCTTGTCTGTTTGCGTCTGTATATTTCTCCTATACAACCATCTTTAACGGACATTTTCTCAACAGTAGCTTTTTCTACAATACTCTGAACCCAAAAATCTCAACTTCTAAAGCACTTACATCAACTAAACTTTCCATAATCATTCTCAGCACTATTCTGAAGGTTATTACAGAAGGATTTGTTCATATGTTGTTCACTGTCTGATTTATGAGACATTTTCTTCTTAAAAACATGCTGAAAAAGACAGGTGCATAGGATTTTTTATTTATACAAAGAGAAAAGGCTGTTCGAAATCTACTCTGTAAAAGTTTGGATAAAATATGTTGAAAAAATTAAATTAAGATTTTAACTCTGGCTTTATTCAAAGTCTAGATTTTTGGTTTTTAAGGAGATGAAAATGTAGGCTACTATTTTATCGTAGGCCTAAGCTATCAACTGGCGAAGATCCATGATAACTATAAGTTAAGTAATGCAGTGTCTCGACTTAGTGTGTGTGTGTGTGTGTGTGTGTGTGTGTGTGTGTGTGTGTGTGTGTGTGTGTGAGAGAGAGAGAGAGAAACATGTCTTGTATCATCAGTCAGGTATAATGTCTTGGTGTTGCTATGGACGACAGGAAAAATGTGACTTTAGTGAATGTTAATGGTAGGAATGCCTCGTTGACGCCTTCTGCTCAAAGTGAGTGTGTGTGTGAGAGAGAAGGAGTGTGTGTGTGGTGTGTGTGTGAGAGAGAGAGAGAGAGTGTGTGTGTGTGTGTGTGTGTGAGAGAGAGAGAGAGTGTGTGTGTATGTGCGCTCTTATCTCTAACTATGATGGTGTCATACTGAAGGAATCCAGTGTCAAGCAACAAGTCAGCACATACATACACACACACACACACACACACACACCCTCTCCTATACACACACATACTCCCTCTCCTAGACACACACACACACACACACACACACAGCCAGCCCATAGTTCAGGGTGTTATGACAAAGACATCTCACACATTTCAGATGCTGCTGGGTTGTATCACTCAGCAGCAAACAGTTGAATTCTCACATATTTCTTTCTGACAACAACCAGGGCCGTTTGAAAGACAAGAGATAGTTTACTTTCCTTTGTAGAAATACAATACAACTTCTGCTTTTTAAGATATTTTTTTTTTCGGCATTTTCAAGCTTTATTAGACAGTACAGAGTTGAAATGGGGAGACACAGAGAGAGAGAGAGGGGGGGGGGGGGGGGATGACCTGCAGTAATGGTCCACGGGTCGGACTTGAACCTGCGACCACTGCAACGAAGGCCGGAGCCAATATGGTACACGCTCTATCCACTACACCACCAGAGCGCCCAAAATTGCAATGCAACTTTTACTGAGGAGAAACCCATGGCTACATACGAGTCCCCATCCTTCCCTGCTATTTAGTCTGGTAGAAACAGATTCAGTTTGTCCCAATACATGATGTCAGATGCAGCATGCTGAAAAATACCCAGATGTCCTACTACATCCGGTGGTGATTTTTTTTTTTAGTGTTGAAACCAGCAGCTTTATGGAGGTTCTGACCCACAATCCACTGCAGCAGAAGTTATGATATCAGCTGTAGTATGTGGTAGACAGTATGTAGAATAGTAAACGAAAGAGTATGAGATTGATTACCCCTTAGTTACTCATGAAAAGTTACTATAACTGGGAACTATTGTCAATTTTTTTTATTAACCTTTATTTATACAGGTAAATCCCATTGAGACCGGAGACTCTTTTTCAAGGGAGACCTGTTCCCATTCCCACACACACATTCATACACCGATAGCAGCAGCAGCTACCACGCAGGGTGCAAGCTAACTATCAGGAGACACTTAGGGTTCAGTGTCTCTTTGCCCAGGGACACTTGGACATGTGGTGGGGAGACGGGGGATCGAACCACCGACCCTGTAACCCAGTTGACGACCGCCCTACACACTTCACCACAGACGCCAATCACTGGCAGAGACACTTGTGTTTTGTGTATGTGAGTTTTTGCAACTCAGTAAAATGATGTGTTTGGAATTTACACAGTTCATGTTTGCTGTGTAAACTCTGTGTGTGTGTGTGTGTGTGTGTGTGTGTGTGTGTGTGTGTGTGTGTGTGTGTGTGTGTGTGTGTGTGTGTGTGTGTGTGTGTGTGTGTGTGTGTGTGTGTGTGTGTGTGTGTGTGTGTGTGTGTGTGTGTAGCAGCTTCAACTCTGATTCTACAGTCAGATGATTGAACTGGTTAAAGTTATAGTGCGTAACTTTTTACATTCAAGCCATCGCCAAACGAGTTGATTAAGCCTATTATCAGCTCCACAAAACTCTCTCTGTATTTCTCAGTATGGCAGCGTTTACACACTGGTGTCCCCCTCCCCTCCCCCCTGACACTGGTGCAGGAGCTCAGACAAATCCCAAGAAGAGCCCAAGAAATGTTTCAGTTGTTGATTCTACTGCTAAGAAAAAAAACCTGGACGTACAGCAGAAGGTATAAAATCCATGTGCCATCACTGAAGGCTTTACCTCATGTAGATGCACCGACAGAGTTGTTGTAATTACTCAGAATTCCTCATGGGGGGGGGCGACAGAAGTTACGCACTATAGCTTTTAAGCACCTGATATGTGTAATATTGATGCTGAAGTACTCATATTTGCCTCTTGTCAGTGGAGTAAGTGAGGAGACACAGCCAGCCCCAGGGATAGATTCAACGCTGATCTGATGGAGTGGTTGTTGAACGGCGTCTGTGGTGAAGTGTGT
>CASHTC010000734.1:0-5000 GCA_949357725.1 Hyperoplus immaculatus | reverse complement strand
CAAAGACTCCGAGGTGTCAGCTGTTCCTGCCAACAGTCAGCTCACCTGGAAACAAGGAAGACAACTACTCAGACAGTAAGTCAAGCTGCTACCTCTGACCATCACTCTGTTTATACACAGCCTAGGCTCTGTAAACAGGCATGATGCTGCTACCTCTGACCATCACTCTGTTTATACACAGCCTAGGCTCTGTAAACAGGCATTATGCTGCTACCTCTGACCATCACTCTGTTTATACACAGCCTAGGCTCTGTAAACAGGCATGATGCTGCTACCTCTGACCATCACTCTGTTTATACACAGCCTAGGCTCTGTAAACAGGCATGATGCTGCTACCTCTGACCATCACTCTGTTTATACACAGCCTAGGCTCTGTAAACAGGCATGATGCTGCTAGCTATGACCATCACTCTGTTTATACCAAGCCCCAACCTCAGCCATTTTTACCAGCATCCAATAAGGAAGTGACCACAACTGTAGTAACCAGGAAGTGCCACTAGGGGGGTGGTACCAAGACCGAGCAGTTTTTCTTTGACTCACTTGTTAGACAAAGTCTTATTAAAAGTCTTATCAAAGTCTTATTAAACCTATTTACAGCCTGGGCCACAAAACCATTTTAGTCTGTATGTTTAGGTCATATCTCCATGACAACACTGAGGGGGGGGGAATTTTATCAGACCACGCTAGAGATAAGTCAATGGACAGGAACTATAGCTGTGATATTTATAATAATTGGTTAACTTTTCTTTTAGATAATTTTGGCATTTTCAAGCTTCATTAGACAGTACAGAGTTGAAATGGAGAGAGAGAGAGAGAGAGAGAGAGAGAGAGAGAGAGAGAGAGAGAGAGAGGGGGGGGGGGGATGACCTGCAGTAAATCTGGCCACAAGAATCGGGACATCCTAAATCTTTTTTTCTACCATACTAAATAGCAGAAAGTATGGGGATTGGAACGCAGCGTTAGTTTCCTATCATATTAAGCCTGTGTGTGTGTGTGTGTGTGTGTGTTTCTCTGAATGTGTGTGTGTGTTTCTCTGAATGTGTGTGTGTGTTTCTCTGAGTGTGTGTGTGTGTGTGTGTTTCTCTGAATGTGTGTGTGTTTCTCTGAATGTGTGTGTGTGTTTCTCTGAATGTGTGTGTGTGTGCGTTTCTCTGACTGTGTGTGTGTGGTTATTAACCCTGTATTTTCTCTCCTCGTGCAGGTACCTCCAGGAGGTGGGCTACACAGACACCATCCTGGACGTTCGTACCCAGAGAGTGCGCTCTCTGCTGGGGCTCTCGGGGTCTGAGCAGAACGGGTCTGTGGAGAACAAGAACCTACAACATCTCATCAACGGAACAGAGAGACGCAAGGACGCAAAGAGGTAGATACAGTAATACAGTGACACACACACACATTAACACACACACACACACACACACACACACACACACACACACACACACACACACACACACACACACACACACACAGTAATATACAGACACACACACATTAATACACACAAACACACACAGTGGAACAGAGAGACGCAAAGACGCTAAGAGGTATATACAGTAATACACATACACAGTGACACACACATTAATACACACACACACACACACACACACACACACACATTAACACTCACAGTAATATACACACACACACACACACACACACACACTAACAGAGAGACACACACACACAGTGGAGAATACAAACCTACAACATTTAATCAATGGAACGGGGAGATGCAAGGACAGCAACAGGTATTAATACACACATACAGTAATACACACATACAGTAACACACACATACAGTAATACACACATACAGTAACACACACATACAGTAACACACACATACAGTAACACACACATACAGTAACACACACATACAGTAACACACACATACAGTAACACACACATACAGTAACACACACATACAGTAATACACACATACAGTAACACACAACATACAGTAACACACACATACAGTAACACACACATACAGTAACACACACATACAGTAATACACACATACAGTAATACACACACACACTCACTCACATCAATGGGACACACACATGTTAAGACAGCAAGAGGTATATGCACATACATTAAAAAGCACACGCTTACACACGTTAACACACACAGATTAATGTACACACACACACACACACATCAATACACATTTTACACTTAATTTAGAAATTTTTCACTGGTGATTTGCGGACACACACGCAAGCACGCACCGTTACCCGGGTCTATACTCTGGTTAAACCTTTGTTTGTTTGTTTGTTTGTGTGTGTGTGTTCGCTCTCTCTGTGTGTGTGTCTGTCTGTGTGTCTGTCTGTCTGTCTGTCTGTCTCTGTGTCTCCCTCCCTGTCTGTCTGTCTGTCTGTCTGTCTCCCCTGTCTGTCTGTCCGTCTGTGTCTGCCTGCCTGTCTCTGTGTCTCCCTCCCTCCCTCCCTGTCTGTCTGTCTGCCTGTCTGTCTGTCCAGGAGTCCGGGAGATGTTCTGGAGACGTTTAACTTCCTGGAGAACGCAGAAGACAGCGATGAAGAGGAGGACGAAGAGGGAGACCTGATGGACGCCATCTCCTCCGACAAGCAGCACAGAGCCAAGAAGCACAAGGCCAAGGTAACCCCTAACCTCTGACCCCTAACCCCTGACCCTGTATACTATAAACCATACTGACCCCTAACCCTAATGACTGACAAGCAGCACAGAGCCAAGAAGCACAAGGCCATGGTAACATCTAACCCCTAACCCCTAACCTCTAACCCCTAACCCCTGACCCTGTATACTATAAACCATGACTGACCCTAACCCTAATGACTGACAAGCAGCACAGAGCCAAGAAGCACAAGGCCAAGGTAACCCCTAACCCCTGACCCCTAACTAGGGCTGCAACTAACGATTATTTTGATAATCGATTAATCTGTCGATGATTTTCTCGATTAATCGATTAGGGTTTTGGCCCGTAAAATGTCAGAAAATGGTGAAAAATGTTGATCAATTTTCCAAAGCCCATGTTGACACTCTCATATGTATTGTTATGTCCAAAACACACAGATATTTCAGTTTACTGTCATAATAGGATTAAAGAAACCAGAAAATATTCACATTTGAGAAGCTGAAATCAGAGAATTTGGATTTTTTGTATTACAATATGCTTCGAAACGATTAATCGATTATCAAAATAGTTGGCGATTATTTTAGTAATCGATTAATAATCGATTCGTCGATTAATCGTTGCAGCTCTACCCCTAACCTCTGACCCCTAACCCCCTGACCCTGTATACTATAAACCATACTGACCCTAACCCCTAATGACTGACAAGCAGCACAGAGCCAAGAAGCACAAGGCCAAGGTAACCCCTAACCTCTGACCCCTAACCTCTAACCCCTGACCCTGTATACTATAAACCATTACTGACCCTAACCCTAATGACTGACAAGCAGCACAGAGCCAAGAAGCACAAGGCCAAGGTAGACATCTAACCCTAACCCCCTAACCCTGTATAGATCTAACCCCTTACCCCTAACCCTGTATATAAAGGTGCGAACACACCAAACGCGTTAGCCGCGTAAGATTTACGTGCGTAACCCAGCTAAAATGTTGCTTGATCATTTTGTGTCAAAAATGGTTCTACGCGCGTAACATGCCTAGTCTCCCTCCCGATACTGTATTTCCCCTAATCAACCATGGCTGATCAGACCCGACACAACAGCGTGCATGTCCGCACTAAAACAACAACAACACGGCCAACAACTGTGCCAAAAGACAAACTGAACAGCACAAATAGCCTAGCATTAAAACAGCATTGCATATTCACGGCAGCTACATAACAAACACAGTTACAGCAGTATCGGTGCAACGGCGGCACAACATAAAGCCAAATAGCAACATTCCCCTACCTGGCTGTGACAGGGGACCGTGGCTGGCGTAGATCAACACCGGTGCTTCATGTACCTGTTGTGAAAGTTCCCCGGACATAGCCGTCATGTTTGGGTTCATAATATGAGGCGCTAGCCGCCCGCACACAACCGGGTGAGTTAACTAATGCTATACGGCGCTAACTTGTTTTATCGGCTAAAGCACAGCCGCACATATTCACTGAATTAACCAGGAAGTCCATTCTCCTGGTTCACTCTCCCCACGTCTCCTAACCCCGAGCGGCTTCATACAGCACCGGGCCGCCTGCAATACATTTTCCTCCTCGGTGTCTCTCATCAGCCTCTGTGTACAGCACACTGTTCTCCCACCTCGGTGTCTCATCAGCCTCTGTGTACAGTACGCTGTTCTCCCACCGAGCCAATGTATGTGACGTCGGGTCAAGCCCAACGCTGATTGGCCAACGCGGCTAATCGTCACGCGTAGGAGCAACAAAAGTTAAATTTTTTGAACTCGGCGCGTAGCTGCGTAGGCGCGTAGGTGCCTATATACGCAGCTAACGCGGCTAAAATGTTGCTTTAGCGCGAGTGACGCATCTACGCGCCATGTACGCGCGTAAACCAATGGTTCCCTATGGAAAAATAGAGGATTTTATACGCGTCTGTACGCGGCTACACGTTTGGTGTGTTCGCACCTTAAGGCTCTATATGAACCACAGAGCCAAGAAACACAGCGAGGGCCTGGCGCCACGCATATTGATTGATAGCTTAATTGATTGACTGACTGACACTGACTGACTGACTGACTGACTGATTGGTTGATTTGATTGACAGGTGGGTAACGAGTGGGCTTGGCGTCAGAGGAAGACTCAAATTGACTGACTGACTGACTGACTGACTGATTGATTGGTTGACTGATTGATTGATTTGATTGACAGGTGGGTAACGAGGGCCTGGCGTCAGAGGAAGACGCAGACACTGAAGAGGCTCTGAAGGAGTTTGACTTTCTGGTGACGGAGGACGGAGAGGGAGCAGGAGAGGCCCGCAGCTCAGGGGACGGGACGGAGTGGGGTGAGACAGACAGACAGAGAGACAGGAAGGCAGGAAGACAGACA
>CASHTC010000733.1:72500-74139 GCA_949357725.1 Hyperoplus immaculatus | reverse complement strand
GATAGATAGATAGATAGATAGATAGATAGATAGATAGATAGATAGATAGATAGATAGATAGATAGATAGATAGATAGATAGATAGATAGATAGATAAGGGCAGGGTGTCATATTGTATCATATTGTATCATATTGTATGGAATGTAAAGCCCACTGAGACAAATGTATTTGTGATTTTGGGCTGTACAAATAAAACTGATTTGATTTGAATACAACAGTACCCTTTCCCACCAAAATTAGCGGGTTGACTTGACAGAGGTTTTTGAACAGGGGTCAAAATAGACGATTGTCCATTTACTGCACGTCATCCCTCTCTCCCCGTCTCCATTTCATCCTCTATCTCTCTTAATCGTGTGAATGTCGATAGTTAGCCTGCTGCTATCGGTGTATGAATGTGTGTGTGAATGGTAACGTGGGAAAGGAAAACAGGGTCTCCCTTGAAAAAAGAGTCTCTGGTCTCAGTGGGATTTACCTGTAGAAATAAAGGTTAAATTTTTATTTTTTTTTTAAATCTTCAACTACCAATAAAAATATCAAAACATCTAAAAAGTTATCTTTAAAAACGTGGATTCTTCTTAATTCAACGCTGATGGTATTTCATCCTCCAGTCTTTCCACTGATAACCGTAGATGACAAGGCAGTCACACTCATCCAGGAAACAAAGGCAGGACAATAAACAAACTATATCTTTCAGACTTCTCGATGGGAAAATCACTTAGAATTTCTTGTTTTTTTTCCCGTGTGAATCTGAGGTTAATATTTTTCCCACGGCGTCCGTCGCAAAACCAGAACGCAATCACACAACACTATCTGTCTCTTACCGTCAATACACACACACACTTTACAGTTAAACGGAGGCAGATTACACACACACACACACACACACACACACACACACACAGTTTACAGGAGATGCATGAGGTGATAATGTTATGTTGAGATGTTCCCGTGTGATGTTAAAATCACCTTAACGTTTTGAGGAAAAGGTGTTTTCACTAAATCAAGGAATTGTTCTAACCCACGAGAGCTTTTCAACTGTTCACACATATTCTTGTCAAGGAAATAGGAGAGACATACTTATCGCTTATTCTGCCGATTATCTTCTCGAATAATACGTCCATTTAAGGCTGCAGTGTGTAGAATTTTGGGTTTATTTCCTATAGCAGATTTTGTAGAAAGTAATTATAATATCCATAAGTACATTTAATTTAGTGCATAATAGCTGAAAAAAATTTTTTTAATTATTATTTTTTCCCTTAGAAAGGGTCTCATATATGTCCATATTTCTGCATATGTTGGACCAAGGCCTAGTGCCGCCATCTTGAAAGTGTCATAGTTGGAATGTCATCAGGTGCATTGTTTAGAATTTAGAATTGTTCTTGTCCTTGAAGGCCACTGTAGCTTCTGTTATTATTCTAAAGGGGTGGGGTTACCCAGGGAGCGTTGCATTTTAGAACTTTGTAGAACTTACCTGATGATGTCATATTACACACTGCACCTTTAAATGCCGGAAAAAGCTAAACATGACTGTCTGTACTGTCTGTGTGTGTGTGTGTGTGCTGAAAAATCCAGTGTTAATACACAGCCTGTAAACAGTTCTGTAAATTGGTATGTAAACAAGGTTACCACCGTAGCTAGC
>CASHTC010000733.1:55000-57500 GCA_949357725.1 Hyperoplus immaculatus | reverse complement strand
TGAAATCAAATTTTTTTTTTTTTTTTTTTTTTTTTTTTTTTTAAATCAACGCTGTACATAAGCTTTATTTTTTAAACTTTTTTAAACTTTTTTATTACAGATGTATCGCATTTTATATTAGTAAGAAAAGGACAAAATAATTGGTCAATATTTGACTTCAAACGGTGTTTTTTTTTTTGGAGACTTTCACTCTGTCTTTCTGAATGGTTCATCCTGTTGTATTATAGAGGTGTGTGTGTGTGTGTGTGTGTGTGTGTGGCACCGGGGATCGTTTGTTTGTCTGTTTAAAATGCTTTCTCACATGTTTAGTTATTGAGTGATCACTGTACATTCTCTGGTTCTTTTTTGTTAATAAATTTTCACTGAGTTCACACAGAGTTGATGCAATTCTGTCATTTTTTATTAAAGGTGCTACGAGGAACTTTCAGTGTGTGTTCATTCTAGCGCCCCCCTTTTGGGCAAAAGCGGTAGTGTTGTTACCACGCCAGCTGTTGTTCCTGGGTGAGCGTATACCCATGACAAAGGCATTAAGAAAAACTATATAAAAATAGCATTCTTTGCACTGATGGTCTCGTTTTGCTGTTACATGTAATTTATGATCATCAGAGGAAAAATGAGACTGTTTCAGAAATATTTAAAAGTTCCTCTTTTTCCTAGTGCATCAAAAGACATGTACAGACTATCAAATATGCAGACAAATAACTAGGATCAAATGTTTTAAATAAATGTATATATAACTCAACATCTTAGTGTCTCAAACTTTTACAGAATAGATTTCGGATACACATTTTAATCATGTTTTTAAGAACAAAATGTCTCATAAATCAGACCGTGAACAACATATGAACAAATCCTTCTGTAATAACCTTCAGAATAGTGCTGAGAATGATTATGGAAAGTTTAGTCGATGTAAGTGCTTTAGAAGTTGAGATATTTGCTTCAGAGTATTGAAAAAAAAACTAATGCTGAGATAATGTCCGTTAAAGATGGTTGTATAGGAGAAATATACAGACGCAAACAGACAAGGTTTAGTCAAATAAACACCTGAATGTACATGTTGGACCTTTGATTTATACTAGTATGAAAGAAGACATGTTATGGAAGAGAGAGAGAGAGAGAGAGAGAGAGAGGGAGAGAGAGAGAGGGAGAGAGAGAGAGAGGGAGACAGAGAGAGTATGAAAGAAGACATGTTATGGAAGATACATAGACAGAAATCTAGAAATTGACCAGTGCTTGAAAAAAAACATGTTTTTAGCTGCTGTCTTGCTTTTAAGCAAACTCTACTTGCTTTATCTCTATCAAAACACACACACACACACATATTAACTGATGGAATAATAAGTTATGTAACGATGACTGATTGGACCTTGTGACCTGAGATTGTGTCATATCCTACTGTACTACTATTGGATATTGTGTGTGTGTGTGTGTGTGTGACCCAGCTGAGTCTATAGTGTGTATATCTATATCTTTGCAATTAATTAATTTGATCAATTAACTTGTGTTTGACCATTAGAAATATTTTAAACTGTTAAAAAATAATTATTTTTTTTTAATTGGTAATATATACTTCACAATACATCTAACATCGGTCATGACTTTGAACACCTATTTCTTGAGCAGACAGGTGAGCAGACAGGTGAGCGGACAGGTGAGCAGACAGGTGAGCGGACAGGTGAGCAGACAGGTGAGCAGACAGGTGAGCGGACAGGTGAGCGGACAGGTGAGCGGACAGGTGAGCGGACAGGTGAGCGGACAGGTGAGCGGACAGGTGAGCGGACAGGTGAGCGGACAGGTGAGCGGACAGGTGAGCGGACAGGTGAGCGGACAGGTGAGCAGACAGGTGAGCGGACAGGTGAGCGGACAGGTGAGCAGACAGGTGAGCGGACAGGTGAGCAGACAGGTGAGCAGACAGGTGAGCAGAAACTCCTGTGGAAATACACCTGAGGGCATTTCCCATAAGCGAGAAAAGGAATTATGAAACAGCATGTGACACACACACACACACACACACACACACACACACACACACACACAAGCACGCCTTCTTCCAGTCACTTCCTAGGAAATGTCCATATTTGAAGTAACAGGTGTGAGTGTGGGTGTGGCTTGGCATTAGTACATATTGTACATCACACACACACACACACACACTCTCTCGCACTCATTCCCACACACACACACACACACACACACTCCCTCACACACACACACACAGGATGAGCATTCTTCATTGGAAAGGCGCCATGGCTAGCAGCGGGGAAATGAACCGCGCGGTGTTAGTATCGGTGGGTGATTTTGACCCAGGAGTAAGTCTAGGCAGGCGACCCGGCGCGAAACGAGATGCGCAGAAACTCCACCGGACGCTGAGCAAACTGGGCTTTAAGGTGGACGTTCACACAGACCTCAGCAGCGACGAGATATACGAACTGTTTGAGACAGGTGAGGAGATACACACACTCACACACTGTAGGAACACACACACTTTGCATGAACACAC
>CASHTC010000733.1:15000-17500 GCA_949357725.1 Hyperoplus immaculatus | reverse complement strand
GTTCGCCTCTGGTGTGCAGGGTCGGAGGTTCGATCCCCCCGTCTCCCCGCCACATGTCGAAGTGTCCCTGGGCAAGACACTGAACCCCGAATTGCTCCCGATAGTTAGCTTAGTTAGCTTAGCACCCTAGTGCTAAGCCTACCCTGCGTGGTAGCTGCTGCTATCGGTGTATGAATGTGTGTGTGACTGGGTGAATGTGTACAAAAAACAATGTAAAGCGCTTTGGGTCTGTGATAAACGGAGATATAGCGCTATACAAGTCCATTTACCATTTACCATTCCTACAATGGTTTGGTCCTAAAAGATATTATTATTATTATTATTTTCAAAGACGTCCTGGTTAAATACAAGATACAGATATTTTTTTTTGGCATTTTTATGCTTTATTGATAGTGTAGAGACAGAGTTGAAATGGGGCAGAGAGGGGAGTGACATGCAGAGAACGACCGCGGGCTGGAATCGAACCCGGGTCCGCTGCTGGCCGAGGCCCATGGGGGTGGGACGCCCTACCAGCTGAGCTAAGGGCCCATGGGGGGGGGGGACGCCCTACCAACTGAGCTAAGGGCCCATGGGGGGGGGGACGCCCTACCAACTGAGCTAAGGGCCCATGGGTGGGACGCCCTACCAACTGAGCTAAGGGCCCATGGGGGGGGGACGCCCTACCAACTGAGCTAAGGGCCCATGGGGGGGGGGACGCCCTACCAACTGAGCTAAAGGCCCATGGGGGGGGACGCCCTACCAACTGAGCTAAGGGCCCATGGGGGGGACGCCCTACCAACTGAGCTAAAGGCGCCCCCCCCAAAATCCTTTTTAAGGGACTGAAAATATCAAAGAATGTCAAATTAAACTGACATATAATTAACACTTTTACTTTGTTTTTCTCTCTTCCAGCAGGTCCCACCATCGTTCCCATTACAACCATCACAACAGTCACCATGACCACTATCTCCACGACAACGGCCTCTTGCCCCTCCCCCTCCCTCTCCCTCTCCCTCCTCTCCATCCGTCTATCTACCACTGGCCCCCTCCTCCCCCTCCCCAACACCACGCAGCCCCCGAGTATCGCTGGAGGAGACCCCAATATCCCGACGAAAAAAATCACACCAACCATAGAAGCAGATCTAGTAGATATAGCCCTGAATCTGAATCTAGATATACAGAATCTAGACACAGCCATAGCCAATCGGATTCCAGATATCCTCAATCGGAATCTCGGTACGTCAACCAATCGGATTCGAGATATCGTTACGCGTCAGTTGAGTCCCGTAGGCATGACGATAGGAGGCCACGCCCCCATCCACCCCCCCCACCTCCTCAGTGTCTCCCTCGATATTCGCCCCAATGGAGTAACGGCCCCGAAGAGGAGAAAAGACACACACACTCACACGCACACAAACACGCAATACGCAGTCGCACTTACCAATAACACACACACACACACACAGGCACAGACGGAGACACACACACACACACAGGCACAAACGGAGACACACACACACACAGGCACAGACGGAGACACACACACACACTCGAACGCACGCACACACACACACACACACAGACGGAGACACACACACACACACACACTCGAACGCACGCACACACACACACACACACACACAGACGGAGACACACACATGCACAAACGGAGAGACAGACACACACACACACACACACACACACACACAGACACACACAGACGGAGACACACACATGCACAAATGGAGAGACAGACACACACACACACACACACAGACACACACAGTCTTACAAACACAAGTACGCTTTTAAAATTCCGTCAAAGATTACGACACTGATTTTGTTTGAGAAAATTGGGGGTTTTGAGTAGCTGCGGCGGGCCTCCCTTTGTTTACATGCCAGTTTACAGAGCCTAGGCTGTGTATTAACACTGGATTTTATTTCTCACTGTGCACACACAGTACAGACAGGTAGTGGATCGTGAGGAGATATTCGCTGAGTTTGACAAAATGATTTTTGACAACAAGCGTTCTCCAGAATCACTGACTGCACCTTTAACAAACAGCAACATGAAACCCAAAAACACCAGCAGAGAAATGTGAGTGTGTATGTGTGTGTGTGTGTTTGTGTGAGTGAGTGAGTGAGTGAGTGAGTGAGTGAGTGAGTGAGTGAGTGAGTCTGTGAGTGTCTGTTTGTGAGTGAGTGAGTGAGTGAGTGAGTCTGTGAGTGTCTGTTTGTGAGTGAGTGAGTGAGTCTGTGAGTGTCTGTTTGTGAGTGAGTGAGTGAGTGAGTGAGCGTGCGACTGTGTGTGCGAGTTATCTCAGTGAATATCTCCTCATGATCCGCTGAAATTGCAGAGTGGACTTTAGTTCAAAGTTTGAAGAAACTCCGTTAAAGCGTTCTGGAGATATTGCGGTTTCTAAGAATCTGCATTTTGTTATTTAAATATGTGACATACACATTTAAAGGCCCTACGAGGAACTTTTAAATATTTCTGAAACAGTCTCATTTTTTAAGATAT
>CASHTC010000731.1:25000-29391 GCA_949357725.1 Hyperoplus immaculatus | reverse complement strand
GTGTGTGTGTGTGTGTGTGTGTGTGTGTGTGTGTGTGTGTGTGTGTGTGTGTGTGTGTGTGTGTGTACATTTAGTACAGACAGCAATATACTGTACATACTTCAACTACCATTCACTATAAGTTTAAAACATGACACACGGCTTTGCATATTTTAAACAAACGTGCAGGAAAATAAACTGTTCAGCTGTTGTTTGGGTTGAAAGCAGTCGGTCGTAAAATCCCTGTTGAAGCATTTTTGAATTATTTACCCTGAATAAGTCTGTGGCATAAATAACTTAGCATTGTAGCTGCTATGTCATATGGTATTATATCTAGAACATGGCCTATAAAAGTGTACAATTATGCCGTACAGAAAGATTATTTAACCATAGTTATAGGTATGCACAGGTCCTATGAGGAGCTTTTAAATATGTATTTTCTGAACAGCAAACGAGACCATCCGTGCAAAGAATGCTGTGTCAATATGGTTTTTCGTAATGTCTTTGTCATGGGTATGCCAAAAGATCAGGAAAGGAAGATGTTTTTTCATTATGTCGAGAAATGTCAAGAATAAAGACGAATACTCCAAAATGCTATTGGAGTTAGTGGGGCATTTATGTATTTTCAGCATACTACAATTGATGTGCATGTATTGGGACATCCTAAATCTTTTTCTGGCATACTAAATAGTAGGGAAGTATGGGGATTGGAACGCAGGGATGTGGTAAAACCCCCCAAAATACCTCTGTGCACTCCTCTCTCTATTATAGTCACTGCAGTGGCCTGAGTAAAAAGCCATACTGCAGCACAGTACTTCTTCATTACTCGCACCTTCGAGTGAAACATATTTCCAATGTTCCAAACAATTACTTCTGGTGTGTGTGTGTGTGTGTGTGTGTGTGTGTGTGTGTGTGTGTGTGTGTGTGTGTGTGTGTGTGTGAGTGAGTGAGTGAGTGAGTGAGTGAGTGAGTGTGTGTGTGTGTGTGTGCGTGTGTGCGTGCGTGCGTGCGTGCGTGTGTGTGCATAAGTACGGTAGCTACTGTACCAGCCCCTTGTTCAATGTTCATGTAGTAAAAAATATCTCTTCAATGAATACAAATGTAGCAAATTATGTCGTAAATCACAAGCGGTGTAAGCTATTGTATTATATTATATTAAATACATTAGGCTGGAAACGAATGGAGCGGAATAGTCTCATAGTAAATCAAATGGTCGCGTTGGGGAGTTAAGATTTAAATGTAGAAAGTTTTGTAAATGTGAGAGTGTTCGGGGGCGCTCCGGTGGCGTAGTGGATAGAGCGCGTACCATATTGGCTCCGGACTTTGTTGCAGTGGTCGCGGGTTCAAATCCGACCCGTGGACCTTTACTGCATGTCATCCCCCTCCCTCTCTCTCTCTCTGTCTCTCTCTCTCTCTCTCTCTCTCTCTCTCTCTCTCTCTCCCCATTTCAACTCTGTACTGTCTAATAAAGCTTGAAAATGCCCAACAATTATCTAAAAAAAATAAAATAAAAAAAAGTAAAAGTGTTCCCTACTATAGTAAGGTCTGCAGTTAGCTACCTAAAGGTGATAAAAGGTACTTTCAGTTTGTGTTAACTCTAGCGCCCCCTTTGGACAAAAGCGGTAGTGTTTTTACTATGGCCAGCTGTTGTTTCCTGGGTGAGCTTGTGTGTATCAATGACAAAGACATTAAGAAAAACTATATGAAAATAGCATTCTTCTTCATCTGCACTGATGGTCTCGTTTGCTGTTACATGTAATTTATGATCATCAGAGGAAAAAAATTCAACAGTTTCAGAAATATTTAAAAGTTCCTCATAGCTACTTTAACACACACACTAGATCTCAATAATATGCAGTGTTGTGTGTGTGTGTGTGTGTGTGTGTGTGTGTGCAAACAATTCATTTTACCAAGGGAGGTACTGACTGTCATAATGGGATTTTAGAGAGTCTTGGAAGTACTTGATATATTCTGTTTAAATAAATCATTTTTTTTCAACCGTCTCCAGCGCAATTTTTAACTCTCAGAACTTAAAGCTTGCACGCAATGAAAGACAGAGCCACACACACACACACACACACACACACACACACACACACACACACACAGACAGATGTACACACACACTTTCTCTTTCTCTCTCTCTCTCTCTCTCACACACACACACACACACACACACACACACACACACACACACACTTTCTCTTTTTCTTTCTCTCTCTATTTCTATCTCTCTCTCTGTCTCAATCTATCTATCCCTCTCTCTCCATCCTTCTCGCTCTCACAAACACACACATACACACAATGAAAGAGGCATATAAATTGACATTTCAGAATTGCAAGGAACTCTGTCACACACACACACACACACACACACACACACACACACACACACACACACACACACACCTCTGCTGCCACAGTCCTACCCAGCCGTAATTAAGTGCTGGCTTGGTTGGAGAGAGGATGTGTGCTCCACTGAAGAGCATATGTTCCTTTCAACACTTTCATACCGCGACTTCACAGCTCAAGTGAAATGAATTCAACATTATAAATCACTGGTACATACATCTCTGGAACAAATTAAGAGACCAGTCCAAATGTTCAGTGTCTCTCGTTTTACTGTTAGTAGGCATATGCACACTATAATACTGTTTCATACCACACATTAAGTATAATGTTATTCTTTTTATTAAAGTTTATTTTTTGGCATTTTCAAGCTTTATTAGATAGTGCAGAGTTGAAATGGGGAGACAGAGAGACACAGAGAGAGAGAGAGAGAGAGAGAGAGAGAGAGTGGGGATGAAAAAAACACTACCACTTTTGTCCAAAGGGGGCGCTAGAGTTAACACAAACTGAAAGTACCTTTTATCACCTTTAGGTAGCTAACTGCAGACCTTACTATAGTAGGGAACACTTTTACTTTTTTTTTTTTTTTTTTAGATAATTGTTGGGCATTTTCAAGCTTTATTAGACAGTACAGAGTTGAAATGGGGAGACAGAGAAATAGAGAAAGAGAGAGAGAGAGAGAGAGAGAGAGAGAGAGAGAGAGAGAGAGAGAGAGGGAGGGGGATGACATGCAGTAAAAGTCCACGGGTCGGATTTGAACCCGCGACCACTGCAACGAAGGCCGGAGCCGATATGGTACGCGCTCTATCCACTACACCACCGGAGCGCCTCAAGGTACATGCTATTCTAAATAGCACAACACATGTACACAACTATACGTGCAATAATCTGTGTGGTACGTTTGATGCAACAGACAATAATGTAAGTGAGGGAATCTGCATCATTGGCTTGTGTAACCAAGGCGACCAAACATATGTTTTTTTTTTTTTTTTTACAGAGAGCTTAAAGGTGCAGTGTGTAATATGACATCATCAAGTAAGTTCTACAAAGTTCTAGAATGCAACGCTCCCTGGGTAACCCCACCCCTTTAGAATAATAACAGAAGCTACAGTGGCCTTCAAGGACAAGAACAATTCTAAATTTTAAACAATTCACCTGATGACATTCCAACTATGACACTTTCAAGATGGCGGCACTAGGCCTTGGTCCAAAATATGCAGAACTATGGACATATATGAGACCCTTTCTAAGGGAAAACAATAATAATTCAAAACATTTTTTTTCAGCTAGTATGCACTAAATTAAATGTACTTCTGGATATTATAATTACTTTCTACAAGCTATGCTAGGACATAAAACCCAGAATTCTACACACTGCAGCTTTAAAGCCAGGAGAAGCAATGGCTCACTGTGAAGCCCATTCTGAAATATATAGGGAACAAACTCATTTCACTGTGATCTTCTGAGTTTTGTTTAATAAAAACTCAAACAACCTTTACCCTCAAATCATATTGTTGGAAGAATGAACATGTTGAGGCATAAACATTGTCACAATAGCATAATAATACAGTGGCATAATATCAAAGAGTTCACCATAGACACCATTAAGATACATGTTGTGCTTAAAGTATGGGGGACTTTTGAGTTATTGCTTCATAAAGCAAAAGTGTAAGAAAGGGCAAAGAGTTATGTGGAGTAATGATTACACACACACACACACACACACACACACACACACACACACACACACAGTCACACGCACACAAGCATGCACACAGTCACACACGCACACGCACACACACACACACACAGTCACACACACACACACACACACACACACACACAAACACACATGCACACAGTAATACACACACACACAAACACACACACACACGCACACAAATAGTAACACCAACATGTTCCCATCGGGAAGCCTATTTAATTACTCTGCTTTCAGCCTCCAAATTACCCAGAAGCACTAAGGGTTATGGGAGCTGAGAGAGAAAGAGGGAGAGGGTGTGTGTGTGTGTGTGTGTGTGTGTGTGTGTGTGTGTGTGTGTGTG
>CASHTC010000731.1:17500-20000 GCA_949357725.1 Hyperoplus immaculatus | reverse complement strand
TATCCCTGCTATTGAAGTGTGCTAGAAACATATCCCTGCTACTGAAGTATGCTAGAAACATATCCCTGCTATTGAAGTGTGCTAGAAACATATCCCTGCTACTGAAGTATGCTAGAAACATATCCCTGCTACTGAAGTATGCTAGAAACATATTTAGGATGACCCACAATCCAGTGTGCACCGAAAGTGACGTCACATCGACAGAGCCTCCATGTGAAAACAACCAGCGATGAGACGGATATATACAGTTTATCAAAGCACTCTGAATGGCCTTGACTGAATCGTGCTGTATAAATAAACTTGCCTTGCTCACCTTGCCTTTAAGCAAAAGGCAAGTTCAATGTGCAATGTTATGATGAACGTAAAAGAGTGTCCCAATTGTAGCATTCTGCATGCTAACTACATACTTTTTTATGATCAGCTGTAGTATGTAGAATAGACAAACGAAAGTTGCGAAGTGATATGGAACTCTGCAAACTGATTTGACGTCATAATGGTTATGTATACGCCCATTATACAACATTAGGAACCAATCAGATCGCTTGATTTAAGCCACCTGTTTTATAATGTGGTTGCATTCTGAATCGCATACTTTCTACTATATAGTATGTAGAAAAAAGATTTAGGATGTCCCAATTATTGTAGCCAGATCTAGGATGGTTAGAAGTACCTGGATGTCCTACTTCATGCGGCCAAGATTGTTAGTGTTGAAAAATGCATCCTATTTGGGCGATTCTGACCGACAATCCAGTGCGCACGTGAAGTGACGTCACATCGACGAAGCCTCCATATGAAAACAAACAGGGACGTGACGGATATAAAAGCAAGAGGCAAGATCAAGGCGCAATGTTATGATGAAATAAGAGAGTAAAGTATGTCCCAATAGTATGCCTACTGCATCCTAACTAGATTATTTTTATTGTCGGATGTAGTATGTAGAATAGAAAAAAGAAAGAGTATGCGATTCAGAACGCGACCTGTATTGCAGTAGTTACCTCATGTAAACAGGTGTACTGTCCGTGGGGAGGAACCACGTTCTCCTCTCCTTTCATCTCCACACTGATCTTCAGTCTGATCGCGCCGGACACCGCAGACTTGTCTGTCCTTTTGTCTGTAACACACACACACACACACACACACACACACACACACACACACACACACACACACACACACAACATAGATTATTCATATGAAGTCAAAAGTACACCACCGATTCGAAGCCCCATTCTTCCAGTTGAGGGTCAATAATCCAAAAAAACAAAAATAATTAAAAACATAATAATTCTGCAGCAATGGAAGTAAAGGAAGCCTTGCGAGTTGATGCAAACAATTGGTTAATTTATAAGGTTTGATTCTGACCCACAATCCAGTGCGCACCAAAAGTGACGTCACATTGACTGAGCCTCCGTTTGAAAACAACCAGCGATGTCACGGATATACAAGCAAAAGAAGATTAGAAAAAAGATTTAGGATGTCCCAATGTGTGTGGTGGTGAGATGCAGTATGCTGAAAAATACACGGATGCCCTACTACATCCAGTTGGGATTTTTAGTGAATAAATCAGCATGTTTTTTATGGGCGATTCTGACCCACAATCCACTGCGCACCAGAAGTGACATCACATTGACTGAGCCTCCGTTTGAACTCAACCAGCGATGTCACATATACAGTATACAAGCAAAAGAGGCAAGTTCAAGGCACAATGTTATGTTGAAATTAATAAGTATAAGTATGTCCCAGTTGTAGCCTATTGCATGCTTACTACATACTAGTTATGATCAGCTGTAGTATGTAGAATAGTGGATAGTGGATAGTGGATTTTTTTTTGGCATTTTCAAGCTTTATTAGACAGTACAGAGTTGAAATGGGGAGACAGAGAGAGAGAGAGAGAGAGAGAGAATGACCTGCAGTAAAGGTCCACGGGTCAGATTCAAACCCGCGACCACTGCAACGAAGACTGGAGCCAATATGGTACGCGGTCTATCCACTACGCCACCAGAGCTCCCCGAGATAGACACATTCCCGACCGGACTAAAAAGCTCATTATTCCACAGCTTGTCCGTTAAAGATTTTAAAAAAAATTTCCCCACTTCTACCTGTCTACCGGCGCTTTCATATGAAAATTAATCTTCACTCTCTGTCAGATGAGTGACACTGCCCACTATATGCAGTTGAGCCCTAGATTGAAGAGAGTCTGAAAAGGCTTAAGTGTAGGCCCCCCACACACACACACACACACACACACACACACACACACACACACACACACACACACACACACACACACACTCAATCACTCACTCACGCACACACACACACACACACACACACACACACCGGTAAAAGCCCTGTTTAAACATTCATTGCGGGCATTTAGAAAAAGGCAAAGTGGACAGGGAGGTCACTACCACTACTAAAGCTGAAAATGGTGAGCCTTCAGCTAGAGCGGGACACACAATGTAACAGCATTTAACACTGTCAGCCATTATACTTCAAC
>CASHTC010000731.1:7500-10000 GCA_949357725.1 Hyperoplus immaculatus | reverse complement strand
CGGCATTCTCTCTGCATGTATACAGGGATCGGATATCGCATATCGGACTTCTCGTTCTGTGCTTGTGTGCCTGCGCGTGATAGGCTACACCATGGGTTATTGACGGAAGAGAACAGGACGTGGCTCTAAAACAACTTGTTGAAAGCATGGTTGAAAGGGCTACAGCGCCACCTAGCATAGTGGAGACAGCCATGCATCGGACATTTATCCGATTTCTGAAAGGCCATGTATACTCAGACAAGTGACACGGTCCGTTCGAGTGTCTTGTTCGATATATGTGATAATCCAATCTAGTTGTGCCATGTAACCGCACTGACTGTTTCACTGTTGTTGTTTACAGCAGCAGGGCCCACAGTTTGGTTGACAAACATATCCTTATTCTAATGTTTGTTTCCAGGTTCCTCAAAACAATTTTGATTCATGATGATAGAATTATTCAATACTAAAAATAAAATTGTACAACATATGTTTTTTGTAAACTAACTGCAGGCTTTTCAAATGTAAACAAATCCCCCTATGAAACTGCATAGTGTACCTTTAAATCAGTAGAACTGGCTCGTTGAGGTGCACTTACCATGCGTTCCAAATCACATACTCTTTATTTTTACTACACTACATACTAAAGTACAGAAGAGTTTTAGGACCACAGGAGAGAAAAAAAAACAGATAAGGAAGATGTATTTTTCATCATGTTGAGAAATGTCAAGAATAAAGACAAATACTCCAAAATGCTATTGGAGTTAGTGGGGCATCTTGGTCATTTCAGCATAATACAATTGACGTGCATGTATTGGGACATCCTAAATCATTTTTCTGGCTTACTAAATAGTAGGGAAGTATGGGGATTGGAACGCAGGGACATTTGTATTTGTGGGTGTGTGGGTGCAGGAAATGGGGAATATAATAAAACCAACAATTGAGGCAATAGATTGAGTGGCGACTGTGACCGTTGCTCCTAAACTGAGCGAAGAGAATCGCCTGTTTTAAGAAGACAATGAAAATAAAAAGCCTGGTCAGCACAAGAGGAGAAGTGTGTGTGTGTGTGTGTGTGTGTGTGTGTGTGTGTGTGTGTGTGTGTGTGTGTGTGTGTGTGTGTGTGTGTGTCTTGTGTCTTTTGTGTGTGTGTGTGTACGTATATATGTGTGTGTGTGTGTGTGTGTGTGTGTGTGGGTGGGTGTGTGTGTGTGTGTGTGTGTGTGTCTTGTGTCTTTTGTGTGTGTGTGCGTGTGTGTCTTATGTCTTTTGTGTGTGTGTGTGTGTGTGTGTGCGTACATATATATATATATATATGTGTGTGTGTGTGTGTGTGTGAGTGGAGGTTTGTGTCTTTTGTGTGTGTGTGTGTGTGTGTGTGTGTGTGTGTGTGTGCGTACATATATATATGCGTGTGTGTGTGTGTGTGTGTGTGTGTGTGTGTGTGTGTGTGTGTGTGTGTGTGTGTGTGTGCATGTGCGTACGTATATGTGTGTGTGTGTGTGAGTGTGTGTGTGTGTGTGTGTGTGTGTCCTAACAGAGAAGAATCCCCACTATATGGAAACGCCTTGTACTAGTAAAGCACGATGGGACTGAAAGGGCCACGACCTTTAGTGTGTACACTGATGTATAACACTGTAAAGCTGATTCTAGCCGAGTCGACATCTTATGAAACCGCTCTATAGGAGGGCAGATGGTGTGAAACATGTCATGCCACACACACACACACACACACACACACACACACACACACACACACACACACATGTCATAATCATAGAGGCAATGGCCAGAACTTAAAGTATACTGTAAAAAAAAAAATATAATAATTAAAATGCCTTTAGATTTCTTTGCACAGTCGGCATCCTTCAAAATCTCTGTGTAAAATGTCTGGTAGCATGTCATGATCGCACCGTATAAGGTTATTACTTGTATTAAAAATAAAAACAGACGTAATCAGATAAAAAAAATTAAAATAAAACTTAAAAATGTAATGACTAATGCCTTGTTGCTGGGCCCTATTGTACAGTCTGCATTTACAAAATCCCGGTAGCGCAGATGGTATGTAGCACTCATAATTGAACAGTCTATGGCTATAAGTGATAGTAATTTTCCGAGCTATAAGTAAGAGTATGTATATATATTTTTTTGTATTCAATGAAAAATCTTTAAAAAAAATATCTTAAAAAGGAAATTCCAAAAAATCATAATGAATAAAATAAAATATATTGGTATTAACTAATGCCTTTCAATTCCCTTGAACATATGATGCCCTCTTAAAAAAAATATCTTTAAAACAACATGAAAAAAATAATAATAATAAAAAAAAATAAAGTAAAAGGACTTTCTATTTCCTAATGCCTTTTAGGATTCCCCTTGAACAGCTGGTGTCTCTTAATCTAAGTCGGGGATTATCTGGCTGTGTAAAAAGTTGAATTAATAGAAAGCACAAAGCAGCAAAAACACTCACAAGTAGAACTTTTCGTCCCAGATGGGGTTGAGGTTTCCAAATATGGTCTTGGTCCGT
>CASHTC010000729.1:2500-7500 GCA_949357725.1 Hyperoplus immaculatus | reverse complement strand
CACACACACACATTCCCTTGGTTACATTGACGGCCCCTTGACAACATCAGACTTGACAAATATTAGCCAAGATCATATGAGGGAAAATCAAGTGGAACTCAATAGTCTAATCTCATGTAAAAATACATGTGTGAATTGTGGAAAAATCAGGGGAAAAAATCATATAGGACTTCCACACACACACACCCCCCTAACTTTCCACTCTTGCTACCCGATTTTGAAGCCTTAAGCCTGGGTAGCTCGCTGGGAAATATGTGACCCCCCTCACCTCATCCAGGCTTTCTGTGTTGAATCCAACAATCTGGCCTGTAACTACACTATCACACTATTTTAGGCAGTAGGTTTATGGACATAGCAGTATTTAGCAAGAGAGTTAACTGATAGTACACACATTTTTATAGCACAATTCATACTATAAATGTAGCTAAAGTGTGTTGCAATGAGAGAAGTACATGCATTAGCCTTCAAGCTGCACATTAAAGTTGCTACGAGGAACTTTTAAATATTTCTGGAACTCCGATGATCATAAATTACATTACTGTATGAGAACCCTATATTGTGTGTCACGGGACCCTCTCAGCTGTTGGCTTCATGATTTGTGTCCGTTCAAGATTGCTAATGCCTGTGTGTGCTCTTTCTCTCTCTCTCTCTCTCTCTCTCTCTCTCTCTCTCTCTCTCTCTCGAACACACACACACACACACACACACACACACACACACAGCATAGGGTTGTACTTGATAGTGGTGGGTTGTGATCACACTTGACATTACTCTGTCGTTTTGAAGTATTATTATGAGTCTATACTTATTTTTTTTTTAAAACGGCACTTGTCTTAAAGGTGCTCCGAGGAACTTTCAATTAATGTTAATTCTAGCGCCCTCTTTGGACAAAAGTGGTAGTGTTTCTACTACGCCAGCTGTTGTTCCTGGGTGAGCGTATACCCATGACAAAGGCATTAAGAAAAACTATATAAAAAAATTGCATTCTTCGCACTGATGGTCTCGTTTGCTGTTACATTTCATTTATGATCATCAGAGGAAAAATGAGACTGTTTCAGAAATATTTAAAAGTTCCTCGTAGCACCTTTAAAATTAGCTTTTGAGTTTAAATTGAAGGTGCTTTTTAACTTTTGTTCTAGGCTGTTATACCTTGTTTTCAATCAAATGTAATTGAATTCTGAATCTGTTTTAAGCCTTAAACTGCGTGTTACAATCATCAAAGTATCCCAAACCATTTGATCAGAACACACCAAAGCGTAGGACAAAACCCATACCTATCATTCACACACACACACACACACACACACACACACACACACACACACACACACACACACACACACATAATTTTTAATTGGATAATGTTCCTATGTGTAGCAACAGACCTTTGTTCAAATGTCACTTTAGAGGGAATTGTAATGTAGCAGATCACAAGCGTTTGCAAAACCACACGTCCCCACGGCAGTATTTCAGCTAAACAAACGGTCAACTTGGAAGTGTATTTGGGTATTTTACCAAGTATTACTATGTATACTTAAATGTTCACTTAAACTTGTCCTTAACCAGACTAAAACTAAATTCCTGTTGTTCTCTAGGGCTAGAGATTTAGACAATAGTGCATGCATCTATGCTGTAAACGGTTATTTGATCGAAAAAGTCTCTGAATATAAGTACCTTGGTATCTGGCTAGATGAAAAACTCTCTTTTACATTTCACATAAAAAATCTTGTCTGTCGTCTGCGACAAAAGATTGGATATTTTTATAGGAATAAAGCTACCTTCCCGTTGTTTAGTAGGAAAAGGATTATTGAGGCAGTTTTTATGTCTGTCCTTGATTACGGTGATGTGGTTTATCGGCATGCATCTCGTTCATGCCTTAAACTCCTTGACTCTGTATTTCACTCTGCTTTGAGATTCATTACAGGAGATGCTTATGATACACACCATTGTGTTTTATATGAAAAGGTTGGGTGGTCCTCCCTTAAGGAGAGACGTGATGCACATTGGCATATTTTTATATATAAAGCTCTGACTGGAAAGCTACCACTCTATCTGACAGAAATGCTGCTTATTTCAGATGGGCTTTATCAAACCCGCTCAACTGACATGATCATGTTATATGTTCCCTATGCCCGGTCTGAGCTTGGTAAAACCGCTTTTAGCCACAGTGCCCCTGACTCCTGGAACAGCCTACAACATACAATTAAAATAAATACACTCATATCTGTTAACCAATTTAAAAGTATTATTTTGAATCAACCCCTCCACACTTGTAACTGTTTTAATTAGGCTATTATTTATTTCATTCAATTGATCTGAATGTTTTAAATTGTTGTTGTCTGTGTGTGTGTGTGTGTGTGTGTGTGTGTGTGTAAACTTGTTATGTATTCTCATTGTATATTGTGTATCTGTACTCGACGTCATTGTAAAAGAGGGTCACCCCTCAATTGATCTTTCGAGGTTAAATAAAGGTTACAAACAAACAAACATACAGCTCTGGAAAAAATTCAAAGGAATACTTCAGCCATACGGAACCGGCGTTCTATCATTATAAAATCACTATTATAATGTAATGAATGAGGTTTTTCTTCCCTCAGTCTTCCCTCAGTCTTCCCTTGGCCCAGCTGTCCTGTTAATCCTGACCCTTACTGTGATGTCACAGTAAGGAAACTGTAGGGTTAGACAGTGAGACCATAAAACACTCTTTCTGCCTTTTCTCAGGCTAGGATGAACCGATTTTAAGTTTTGTTGCACATTTATACTACATAGGATCTCCGAGTTCAATACACCTTCATATTCCAACCGGTGAAGTAGGCCTTTAAGAGACCACTCCAAATGTTCAGTGTCTCTTGTTTTACTTATTTATAGGGATATGTTTGAGTAGAATGAACATTTGGGTTTTATTCTACAAACTACTGACAACATCTCTACCAAATCCCCCCCCCCCCCCCCCCCTTCAAAAGAGTCTTCGGACTCAATGGGATATACCTGTATAAATAAAGGTCAATACAAATAGAAGATATACAAGTAAGTAGCCTACAGCACAGACGTTCAAACGGTTGCACCAGGGTAATCCTAGGAGTGTAAGAAAGAAATTTGAGAAGTGAGAGTGTGCGGGGTGCAAATTAACATGTGCCAACTGGGGAGAGGGCAAGGTGCGAAAGAGAGAGAACGAGTGAATGTTGACAGCACGCGACTCCCCGGACAGACAGACAGAGAGAGAGACAGGCAGGCAGGCAGGCAGGCAGAGAAATAGGCAGGCAGGCAGACAGACAGGCAGGTAGACAGGTAGACAGGCAGGCAGGCAGACAGACAGGGAGACAGGCAGGCAGACAGACAGACAGACAGGGAGGCAGGCAGACAGACAGACAGACACACACACACACACCAAACACACACACAGATATACATCAGACAGCTGTATAAAACGTGCCTCTGTCATTTCGGTTACAACTGTTTTTCCTTCATAATAATGTTGGGAAACGTGTGCAGTATGTGTGATGTATGATCCGATGGACTTGTCTCCACGCATCACCAGCTATGTTGTTTTATGTCCCTGTGTGTGTGTGTGAGTGTGTGTGTGTGTGTGTGAGAGAGTGTGTGTGTGTGTGTACCTTGTCATAATGATGAATGGCTCTGCTCTGCCGGGGCTCAGGAGCAGTTGTCTGTGGCTGACACCCCTGTGTGTAGGTTGGTGATGTATCGCGACGAGTGTGTGTGTGTGTGTGTGCGTGTGTGTGAGCATGTGTGTGTGTGTGTGTGTGTGAGCGTGTGTGTGTGTGTGTGTTTGTGCGTGTGTTTGTGCGTGTGTTTGTGCGTGTGTTTGTGCTCCCCTTGAAAGGTAAAGTTTGCTGAATTTAGGAATTTCTTGCTTTTTCACCAATACTTAAATCCATCAATACAAATATAATTGTTTTAGACAAGGCAAGTTTATTTCTACAGCACAGTCCAGACACAAGGCCATTCAAAGTGCTTTACAGGGGCATCAGATACATCGAGATTAGTCGTAGTAAATTGCATTGAAGAGATGGTAAAAAACGAAGAAAATACATCAAGATTGGACATCCGAAATTGCGTGCGCTGTCACTAACAATAGTCCGAATTAAACCTGCAGTGTGTAGAATTTTGGGTTTTATTTCCTAGCAGATTTTGTAGAAAGTAATTATAATATTCTACACACTGCAGGTTTAAGAGAAACTTAGCTGCAGCCTCAGACCTTGACAGATTGGAATATTTTCGTCGGCTTTGTGATTTGCTCAGCTTGCATTTCAAGTGCAGCAAATTAAATACCGAAAATTCCACGGTTGATTTGAATGTGCTAAGGGCTTTCTAACAGCGTTTCTCTCATTTTAAAGGTGCTACGAGGAACTTTGAAATATTTCTGAAACTGTTTTTTTTTTTTTCCTCCGACGTTCATAAATTACAAGTAACAGCAAACGAGACCATCAGAGCAAATAATGCTATTTGTATAGTTGTTCTTAATTAATATGAGGATTTAGCATCTTGGCCTTGACAGAATTTGAATGGCTATTTGAATTTCGTGTTGGATTCTAAGAATTGTTTTGCTATCGTTATTTCTTGGTTGGAATGAAGATATGAGCATATTCTTTATCGGTAGATACCAATGTATCTGATATTATCTGGGTAAAATCAAGTTGTTGGATTTCAAGTCTCACAACCTAATTTGTATCTGTAGCTAGTGGATGCTAACACAAAAATACCATTGTTGTCTTCGCTTGTTAAAATAAAAAGTAATCAAGGTCTTCTAATTTCACTCTAACACACACACACACACACACACACACACACACACACACACACACACACACACACACACACACACACACACACACACACTTACACACACTATCAGACTCTAAGCGGAAACACGTTTAGCTTATTGTTATGGAAAGATCGCCCGGGGGAAAATGCTCAAGCTGTTCTCGAGTCAGATTTTAACACAAAGCGCTGTACTAAACTCCTTAAGCCTTAGTTATAGA
>CASHTC010000728.1:57500-59192 GCA_949357725.1 Hyperoplus immaculatus | reverse complement strand
TGTGTGTGTGTCTGTGCCTGTGCCTGTGTGTGTGTGTGTGTTTGTTAAAATGTGTCTCTCCGGGGTTACCAGATTACCGTAGATTTAATTGAATTACGTTGTGTGACTAAGTACCATGTGTGGATCTGCTCTTGTAAATCAACAATAAAGAACTGACCTCACATTAGACAGAGATTGAGAAGAGGCCTTTTTATTTTTGAAGATAATTATGCTGTATTGAATGTGCTACGAGGAACTTTTGAATATTTCTGAAACAGGCCAATTTTTCTTAATTGACAAAAGCTGAACAGTCCTCAGAGCACCTTCTTAACCTTTATTTCTACAGGTAAATCCCATTGAGTCCGAAGACTCTTTTGCAAGGGAGACCTGTTCCCATTTACACACACATTTATACACCGATAGCAGGCTAACTATCGACATTCACACGAGGCAAGGTGGGTGAAGTGTCTTGCCCAAGGACACAACAACTATGACACAGGGCAGGGCAGGGCGGGGATCGAACCTCCAACCCTTTGATCATCGGCCGACCCGCTCTACCACCTGAGCCACAGTCGCCCTTTTAACTCCGATCAATGAATTACGTCATTTTCAAAATAAAATAAAAAAAATCCCACACACACACAGAGATTAGAAGTTTAAAACCACTATTATCAGACACAATGGATTCCCAGTGTACTGAGTAGACGAAATCATGCATACGAGAATAGCATTTAACTATACAACGGTGTGTGCTAAAGGGTTTAAACAGCTAAAACAAGTCTTCACCAAGTACAATACAAAGAACTCTGGAGGCACAGATGAGATGATATTATATTACCCAAGTGCAAATATTTATGATGCAACACGATGTAATACAATAGCTCTGTGATAAGTACCTCATTTAAAATGCAGTTTTTCACGTGACTACGGTGATTTCTGTGTGTGTTTGTGGGGGGGTTGTGTGTGTGTGTGTGTGTGTGTGTGTGTGTGTGTGTGTGTGTGTGTGTGTGTGTGTGTGTGTGTGTACGTAGAACGAGAGAGGCACACAACAGTGATCTTAAGGATGAGAAATGCCCGCTATATTCTTTCCACATTAGTGCCACATTGTAACACTCACTCACACACTCTCTCTCACACACACACACACACACACACACACACACACACACACACACACACACTTTAAACAGAGCAGGCAGAAGGCTAAGAAACATTAACCGCTAGCAGTCTTAAATGACTCCGCAATGTTTATCTGCTGCCAATACAACTGCCCTTCTGTTTTCCTTCCACACACAATTAGATCAGTTCGTCTTTTTACAATAGCGGTGCAGGCAAAAATACGCAAACGTACTCAGAAGAACTACCACAAAAATTTAACACACACACAAACAGACACACACACACACACACACACACACACACACACACACACACACACACACACTCACTCACTAACAAAGATGTCTTTATATTATACAAAATGTAAATAGAAATTTCTCATCAGTCCATTTTTGATATTTTAAAGCCATAGTGCGTAACTTATTCATATCAATTAATGTCGGTCACATTCAAGCCTTCGCCAAATGAGTTGACATAACGTTGATTAAGCCTATTATCAGCTCCACTAAACTCTCTCTGTATTTCTCAGTATGGCAGCGTTTACAAACTGGTGTCCCCCCCACCTGACACTGGTGCAGGAGCTCAGAAAAATCC
>CASHTC010000728.1:17500-27500 GCA_949357725.1 Hyperoplus immaculatus | reverse complement strand
AACCGCCCCTGCTGCTCCGATTCTCCGGCCAATCTCACGTTCCATTGTTCCCTCACTCGAAAACAAGACCCCGAGGTACTTGAACTCCTTCACTTGGGGTAAGGACTCATTCCCTACCTGTAGCAGACAATCCATCGGTTTCCTGCTGAGCACCATGGCCTCAGATTTAGAGGTGCTGATCCTCATCCCAACCGCTTCACACTCGGCTGCAAACCGATCCAATGAGAGCTGAAGGTCACAGGCCGATGATGCCATCAGAACCACATCATCCGCAAACAGCAGAGATGAGATCTTCAGACCACCAAACTGCAACCCCTCCCCACCACGACTACGCCTTGATATCCTGTCCATAAATATCACAAACAGGATTGGTGATAAAGCGCAGCCCTGGCGGAGGCCAACCCCCACCGGAAACGAGTCCGACTTACTACCGAGAACCCGTACACAGCTCTCGCTTTGAGCGTACAGAGATTGGATGGCCCTGAGAAGAGACACCCTCACCCCATACTCCCGCAGCACCCCCCACAGTATCTCCCGGGGAACCCGGTCATAAGCCTTCTCCAGATCTACAAAACACATGTAGACTGGATGAGCAAACTCCCAAGCTCCCTCTAGGATCCTTGCGAGAGTGAAGAGCTGGTCCGTTGTTCCACGGCCAGGACGGAATCCGCATTGTTCCTCTTCAATCTGAGGTTCGACTATCGGCCGAACCCTCCTTTCCAGCACCTTGGAGTAGACTTTGCCGGGGAGGCTGAGAAGTGTGATACCTCGGTAATTGGCACACACTCTCTGGTCCCCCTTTTTGAAAATAGGAACCACCACCCCGGTCTGCCACTCCTTCGGCACTGTACCCGACTTCCACGCAATGTTGAAGAGGCGTGTCATCCAAGACAGCCCCTCCACACCCATTGCTTTCAGCATTTCTGGACGGATCTCATCAACCCCCGGGGCTTTGCCACTGTGGAGTTGTTTGACTACCTCAGTGACTTCCACCAGGGAAATTGACGATGATCCCCCATCAGCCTCCAGCTCTGCCTCCAACATAGAGGGCGGGTTAATCGGATTCAGGAGTTCCTCAAAGTGCTCCTTCCACCGACCGACCACCTCCTCAGTTGAGGTCAACAGCGTCCCATCCTTACTGTACACAGCTTGGATGGTTCCCCGCTTCCCCCTCCTGAGGTGCCGGACGGTCTTCCAGAAACACTTTGGTGCCGACCGAAAGTCCTTCTCCATGGTTTCTCCGAACTTCTCCCACACCCGCTGCTTTGCCTCTGTCACGGCAGAGGCTGCAGCCCTTCGGGCCTGTCGGTACCTTGCAACTGCCTCAGGAGTCCCCCGTGATAACATATCCCGGAAGCACTCCTTCTTCAGTCGGACGGCTTCCCTGACCACCGAGGTCCACCACGGCGTTCGAGGGTTACCGCCCCTTGAGGCACCTAAGACCTTGAGACCACAGCTGCCTGCCGCGGCTTCAGCAATGGAAGTTTTGAACATCGACCACTCGGGTTCAATGCCCCCAACCTCCACAGGGATGCTAGAAAAGCTCTGCTGGAGGTGCGAATTAAAGATCTCTTGAACAGGGGCCTCCGCCAGACGTTCCCAGTTCACCCGCACTACCCGTTTGGGCTTACCAGGTCTGTCCAGAGTCTTCCCCCACCCTTTGACCCAACTCACAACCAGATGGTGATCAGTTGACAGCTCTGCCCCTCTCTTCACCCGAGTGTCCAAAACATGCGGCCTCAGATCAGATGATACGATCACGAAATCGATCATCGACCTTCGGCCTAGGGTGCTCTGGTACCATGTACACTTATGAGCATCCTTATGTTCGAACATGGTGTTCGTTATAGACAAACCATGACCAGCACAGAAGTCTAACAACAAACGACCGCTCGGGTTCAGATCGGGGAGGCCGTTCCTCCCAATCACGCCTCTCCAGGTGTCTCCATCATTGCCCACGTGCGCGTTAAAGTCTCCCAGCAGAACTATGGAGTCCCCTACCGGAGCCCCATGCAGGACTCCGTTCAGGGTCTCCAAGAAGGCCGGATACTCCGAACTGCTGTTCGGTGCATACGCACAGACAACAGTCAGAGTCTTCCCCCCCACAACCCGGAGGCGTAGGGAGGCGACCCTCTCGTCCACCGGGGTAAACTCCAACGTAGTAGCGCTCAGCCGGGGGCTCGTGAGTATCCCCACACCGGCCCGGCGCCTCACACCTTGGGCAACTCCAGAGAAAAATAGAGTCCAACCCCTGTCCAGAAGTACGGTTCCAGAACCAAGACTGTGCGTGGAGGTCAGCCCCACCAGATCTAATTGGTAGCGCTCCACCTCCCGCACCAGTTCCAGCTCCTTCCCCCACAGCGAGGTGACGTTCCACGTCCCCAAAGCCAGCCTCTGCCGCCCGGGTCTGGTCCGTCGTGGTCCCCGCCCTTCACTGCCACCCATAAGGCAGCGCACCCGACCCCAGCGGTTCCTCTGACGAGTGGTGGGCCCATCAGTTGTAGAGGGAGTTTGTGCCACGTAGCTTCTTCGGGCTGTGCCCGGCCGGGCCCCGTGGCAGACCCGGCCACCAGACGCTCGCAGGCGGGCCCCCTTTCTGGGCCTGGCTCCAGACGGGGGCCCCGGGCTTCCTCCGGGCAGGGTCACACTTCCTCTTGCTTGATCTTCCATGGGGTCTTTGTGAACCATTCTTAGTCGGGCCCCTCACTTGAGACCACTTTGCCATGGGAGACCCTACCAGGAGCACTAGGCTCCGGACAACACAGCTCTCAGGTTCACAGGGGCACACAAACCTCTCCACCACGATAAGGTGATGGTTCCCGGAGAGGTATTATGTTTAATTTATTATTATTAATTATTATTATTAATTTTATTAAAGATTATTTTTTGCTTTATTAGACAGTTTTGGAGGGACAGAGGTGAAATGTGGTCGGTCCCACATGTCCACCTGTTCGCTCTATATTATTACACTTTCCCGTACTTTCTCATTCTCAATGTACATTTTCACACACTCAATGGCCGCCCCTACACACACAGTGAGGATTACATACTGCATTAAACAAAGGGGGTTGCTTACTGTCTTCTGCATGCGTCCATACTATAGCAGATGGCCTAACTGTCCAAACTAACAGCAAAAGTAGTCATGCAACATCAACCCTGCTTGGACCATGCCCTTAGTCTGGCACCGCCCGCCTACTACTTCCGCTCAATTTTCATTTCCCTTCAGTAGTCAGTCTGGGTCTGCGGTATATTCTTAGGTTTTATCCAGCCAGATTTCTGCCGGTCCAATCAGCGAACAGAGGGAGTGGCTCAGAAGCCGGCGCATGACATGGTTGGTTGGCAGATCCAGAGTGGCACTGGGCAGATCCAATAGTTTTAAACTTCAAACAGACACCCGCCTTCAAGTGAGTTAACGTTTGTCAATTGAGCGATTCCAGACCTTCTGTACAAATGAAATGAAGTACGATGGTCTGGTAGGTCCCGGCTACCGTGCCCCTTGTTTGAGTCACTAACACAGAGTTATGTAAACAGGTATAAAGTAACGAAGAGTTGCTCCAATCACATTTAAGACTTAACAACATCTTAACTCCCTCTCTGCCTCGCTGCCATCTATCAGTTCCCTCACTGCCGTCTGTCTGTCTGTCTGTCTGTCTGTCTGTCTGTCTGTCTGTCTGTCTGTCTGTCTGTCTGTCTGTCTGTCTGTCTGTCTGTTCCCTCACTGCCTGTGTGGTTGTAGAAATTGGAAGTTTACAAAGCAATTTGTATCGTCCAAGTGTGATCACACAACAAGCCGATATGTAATGAGTTCCTCAGTCAAACTAATAGGAGAAAATAAACCGAGGGAAGTCTTAATTATTCTACAAAGTGTGTGTGTGTGTGTGTGTGTGTGTGTGTGTGTGTGTGTGTGTGTGTGTGTGTGTGTGTGTGTGTGTGTGTGTGTGCGTGCGTGTGTGTGTGTGTTTTCAAGGCTTGAGTGAGTGCCCATATAACTCAAATTGTAATTTACACGCCGAGAGCAGCGCCCGATAATTATCTCAGTCATTTGGTGCAAAATTATACTGTGTATCTAGACAAGATAAAGCACAGATACACTCACTATCCTGTGGGGAACATGGTCTCTAACACACACACACACACACACACACACACACACACACACACACACACACACACACACACACACTCTTGTACTTCTATCTTTGTGAGGACACTCATTGACATAATGCATTCCCTAGCCCCTTACCCTAACCCTAACCATCCAAACTAAATGCCTAACCCCAACCCTTACACTAACCCTAACCATCAAAACTAAATGCCTAACCCCAACCCTTACACTAACCCTAACCATCTAAACTAAATGCCTAACCCCAACCCTTACACTAACCCTAACCATCTAAACTAAATGCCTAACCCCAACCCTTACCCTAACCCTAACCATCTAAACTAAATGCCTAACCCCAACCCTTACACTAACCCTAACCATCTAAACTAAATGCCTAACCCCAACCCTTACACTAACCCTAACCATCTAAACTAAATGCCTAACCCCAACCCTTACACTAACCCTAACATAAACCTAATTCATACCTGAAATAAAGATTTTAACTCTGGCTTTATCCCACATCTAGATTTTAGTTTTTTTAAAAGATGCACATTTTTACATCATTAGTTGCACATAAATATGCACATGTATCTAAAAAAATAAAAAAATGGAAATACAAAAAAATATTGTTTTATAATATAAGTAATCAACTGGTAAAGTTTGGTGATGATTTCTATAAGTTAAAAATGTTACTCTATTCACCTGCAGTGTATCTTAAACACCTGAAAACTTAAAGGGACACTGTGTAACATTTTAAGTAATGTATTAGCTAAAATCAATATCCTCATTCATAAATATGTCCTCATTGGTGTAAAATCACCTCTGCCAATAATCTGAATTATCCTCCTGAGCGGAGAATTACAAATATTAATGTTACATTTTGTACATTGAGCAGGCAAGTCTTATGGAGGAATCCATGTTCGTTGGAATGTCATCAGGTGCATTGTTTAGAATTTAGAATTGTTCTTGTCCTTGAAGGCCACTGTAGCTTCTGTTATTATTCTAAAGAGTTGGGGTTACCCAGGGAGCGTTGCATTCTAGAACTTTCTAGAACTGTATTGATGATGTCATATTACACACTGCACCTTTAATTACTACTCGAGCTCACAGAACTCAGCAGTGCTTCCACTATGAGATTCCAAAACGAGTCCAGCATAGAGCGGCTCCGTGAACTTGCTCTGGACTCTGTGGAGGAGAGTCATGGTTTCAGAGACGCTGTAGAAGGACAGAACACCTGCGCTGTGGTCCAGGTACACTCCTATTCTGGAGGACTGAGGACCTGGGACGCTGATGACATTGTTGTCATGCTTGAAGGTATAACTGCTGCCACAAGCCAATGCCCAAGACTTCTTATTGCATCCAAATTCACATGAAATAACGTCTGATCTGGGAATGCTCTTGTACGCGACTGCTACTGAAGCATAACTGCTCATCTCCACCTCCCAGTAACAAAGTCCAGTCAGTCCATCCTTACTCAAGACCTGAGTGCTATGACCGAATTTGTCTGGATGGTTAGAGTTCAGAAATTGATGTGGATCGTACCCAAACGTTATTTTTCTGTTCCTGTCCGATAAAGCCAGTGATCTGCCTGCTGTGTTTGGATCCAGCGTTATCTGACTTGAATACTCCAGGAACTCCGCTCTGGTCTCCGGCTCTGCTTGAAGGAGTGACACGTCCATGTCCTTTGTCAGTGAGGGGCTCATCCAGTCATCATGGAAAACAGCCTCGATTGTATCTCTTGCCGCTGTCACAGCCGCCATCGCATCCTCAAAGTACGGCAGGTTGCTCAGTTTAAGTCTTGGTGTATCTGTAGATGCAATAAGTATCGCCAATGAGGTGTAACTGTGGAGAAACTGGGTGTGATCCTCTGTGTGTGAGAGCAGGTCCAGCTCTGCGTCTTTCCTCTTCAGCTCAGCGATCTCCTGGTCCAGCTTCTTCTGAAGATCTTTGGTTTGTTGCACTAATGTTTGTTGTAGGAGTTTGATCTGCTGCTTCACGTCAGAGCTTCTTTGCTGGATGAGACGGATCAGCTCGGTGAAGGTCTTCTCACTGTGCTCCACTGCTGTATCGGCACATCGATTGATAGCCTCCACCTCCTGTTGAAGAGCCTTCACATTTTTCTCTCTGTGCTGGATTCTCTGCTGGACTTTTTGCCGACGTTGCCCGAGCTCTCTCTGCTTCTCAGTCCGTTCTGCTGCAGCTGACACTGTGTCGTGGCCTTTGTGTTCGTCCATTGCGCAGAGATAACAGATAGACCGCTGATCAGTACGGCAGAACATCTTCATCACCTCATCGTGACGGGAGCAGATGGCGTCCTGAAGCTTAACGGATGTTTCCACAAGTTTGTGTTTTTTAAAAGCAGGAGATTCGTAGTGAGGCTGGAGGTGTTGCTCACAGTAAGAGACCATACACACCAGACAGGACTTGAGGGCTTTCCGTTTCCTCCCAGTGCAGAAATCACAGGCCACATCTCCAGGTTCTGCATGGCACTGATCAGCTACAGCATCATGGAGTAAAGCCCTCTTCCGATCCTCCACTAACTCTGCTAACAAAGTGTTTTTCACCAGGTCAGGCCTCGGGTTGAAACTCTTTCTGCACTGAGGACAGTTTTGGATTCCCCTCTGGTCCTGTCCATTCCAGTGGGTTTCAATACAGCTCATGCAGTAGTTGTGTCCACAGGGAATAGTCACCGGATCCCCCAGTAGATCCAGACAGATCGAACAGGAGAATTTCCGGTCGTCTGCTTGATTTTTGCTCTGCGCCATGTCACCTCTCGACAGCAGGGAGTGACTGAAGAGCTGCACTTCCTCATAGCAAATGCACCTGTCATACGAGAAGCCAAGCCCTTTTCAACTTCCCTAAACTCACTAGCCAATCCGATTTGATTTTGACTGTGAGGATTTGCATATTGCAGCGAGAGTGAGAGTTGGACTATTTGTTTGAGAACAGGGAGGGGTAACCATGCTCTGATTCACACACAAGGACATGAAGCAGTTTGAGCCTGGGGCTGTTATATGTGTAATCCCCAAACTTGTAGATCTACCAAAGGGGCAGGAACCAATAGCTGTCAGTCTACGTGGCATTAAAGAAAAAGGAGCAGTTTGAACCTTGGCAGCGTTTATGGCCCTTATTAAAGAGAGTTATTGATTTATAAAAGAAAACTTCAGATTGAAAGAAACACATTTATATTGAAGTTCCTCAAAACTTTAGTCAGAGGAAAGAGATACAGAATCAACAATTATAATATAAGTTCTGCAGAAATGTCTTCATATATTTTTCAAGTTCTTCTTAAAGGTGCAGTGTGTAGAATTTTGGGTTTTATTTCCTGGCAGATTTTGTAGAAAGTAATTATAATATCCATAAGTACATTTAATTTAGTGCATAATAGCTGAACATTTTTTCATCATGTTTTAAATAACTAAATGTATTATCATCAATGTGAAAATGAACAACATACGAACACATCATTTTGTTTTAACCTTCAGAATGATTATGGAAAGATGAGATTTTTGCTTCAAAAAAAGCTAAATAAATTAAATTATTAGCTCATGAGTATTATACTTAATTTCTACCAAGTCTCTTCTGAAAATCACCAATGCCCTTCACACACAGCACCATGAATCCTAAACACAAAATACAAATCAGTTCATGTCTAAAATTAGGCATGATGTGAAATCATGGGGCGACTGTGGCTCAGTTGGTAGAGCGGGTCGGCCGATGATCAAAGGGTTGGAGGTTCGATCCCCGCCCTGCCACTTGTGTCATAGTTGTTGTGTCCTTGGGCAAGACACTTCACCCACCTTGCCTCGTGTGAATGTCGATAGTTAGCCTGCTGCTATCGGTGGGTGAATGGTAACGTGGGAAAGGAAAACCTGTCTCCCTTGCAAAAGAGTCTCCGGTCTCAATGGGATTTACCTGTATAAATAAAAGTTAAAAAAAAAAATCATCACTCATATACATATGCATATGATCACAAAAGAAGCACAAAAAGGCCTACAAACACTAGCCAGCACTGCTCAAATCAGTTATCCCTTTAAAACTAAACGTTGGCCCTGAGCGAACTACATCACAATTTACGCCCAAAGAAGCTTCAATACTTTTTTTTACAAGATAATTTTTCTGTGGTTGTTCGCTTTTATCCGACAGATTTGGAGCGACAGACAGTTGAAATGGGGCAAGGAGGGGAAGACATGCAGATAACATTTCCTTGATAGGAACCTTCATATTGCACATATTGTAATAATAAATATAGGTTCATGACATTGCACATTTCACTTTAAAGGTGCAGTGTGTAATATGACATCATCAAGTAAGTTCTAGAAAGTTCTAGAATACAACGCTCCCTGGGTAACCCCAACCCTTTTGAATAATAACAGAAGCTACAGTGGCCTTGAAGGACAAGAACAACTCTAAATTTCAAACAATGCACCTGATGACATTCCAACTATGACACTTTCAAGATGGCGGCACTAGGCCTTGGTCCAAAATATGCAGAAATATGGACATATATGAGACCCTTTCTAAGGGAAAAAAATAATAATTCAAAAAAATTCAGCTATCATGCACTAAATTCAATGTACTTATGGATATTATAATTACTTTCTACAAAATCTGCTAGGAAATAAAACCCAAAATTCTACACACTGCAGCTTTAAGGAGAACTTGAAAAATACAATATGAAGACATTTCTGCAGAACTTATATTGTTGATTCTGTATCTCTTTCCACTGATTAAAGTTTTGAGGAACTTCAATATTTCTCTCTATCTGAAGATTTCTTTTATAAATCAATGTTTCTCTGGTTGCTCCGAGCCACATGGGGAGAAGATCCATTTTAAATGTACTCTCCAAAAATGCTTTTGATCGACCCGATGCTGTAGTGGAGAGGAGAGGAGTTTATTTTATTCTTTAGTGTGAATAAATCATTGTATACTAGATAAGGGTTAAGGTGGGGTTGTATATTTTCATTGGGACTCAAAGCTGGGATGGAGGATTTGGGGAGAAAATAGCAGTTGGGATAGAGATTCGAATCCAAATACCTCAACCGCTCCACTTGTTCTCTTTGGTCCCTCCCCTATGGTCCCTCCCTGACACGCTCTACACCAACAAAGTCGTGCCAAAGTGAATGGACAGTCCCAACAGCCAATAAGAACAGAGGATCGCAGCCTCGCTCTGATTGGTCAAAGTGTACCGCTCATGTTATTATTATTATTATGTGCCAGAAAGATAATGTCAAAGAGAGAAAGACACACACACACACACACACACACACACACAGACAAAGAGCAAAGAGAGAGAGAGAGAGACACACACACACATGTACACAAACACACAGTGGAACACACACGTACATAAAGAATATGTCTCTCTCCAACCCTCGGTGCAATAAGGAAATAAAAAAAGATAAAGGCTACAATGAATAAAGTCAAAATGGTTCAGGGAGTAAGGCCATTCTGAATCAATCATTGTATATTTAATCAATCATTGTATATTTAATCAATCATTGTATATTTAATCAATCATTGTATATTTAATCAATCATTGTATATTTAATCAATCATTGTATATTTACTCGACATCATTGTAAATGAGGGTCACCCCTCAATTAGTCTCTCGAGGATAAATAAAAGTTAAATGAAATGAAATGAAAAATATTTGGAGGTATGCTGGGGTTCGTTATCTATACAGGTCCGGAAAAAATTAAGAGACCAGTCTGGATTTTTCTTAAATCTTCATCTCTACATTACTTATTGAAAATGCTCCTAATGGTAAAAAAAAAAATATGTATTGGAATTAGGTAGAAATGTTGTCAGTAGTTTATATTATAAAACCAAAATGTTCATTCTACTCAAACATATGCCTATAAAGAGTAAAACGAGAGACACTGAACATTTGGAGTG
>CASHTC010000727.1:10000-11000 GCA_949357725.1 Hyperoplus immaculatus | reverse complement strand
TTAAACATACATTAGGCTAAAATTAAGATATATATCTAAATTAAAATATAAAAACTAACAGTAGCTACAATAAACTTTAACCTAAATTAAGATATACGATACAATGAACAGTAGCTACAGTAACGGTGCAGACAGTCAACAGTGCAAATGAAAGTAAATCAGTGCAGATGTAAGTAAAGTAAGGTAAGAACAGTGCAAATGTGTGTGCAAAATACAGATATAAATAAAATGTATCGTAGAAATGTATTGGGTTCTAACCACTACACCACAAGCTCCCAAACCCCCCCCCCCCCCCCCCCCGCCCCCTCCCCCCCTCTCCTGTCTATGCAAATGCCATACAAAACCTTCAACATAAAAAATACAAGTGCCTCCAGTGGTGTTTGGGTCACACACACATCACACGCAGGTCAGCTGTGTGTTTCAACCAGCAGCTAAACCTCTGCAGCAGCAGTGTGTGTGTGTGTGTGTGTGTGTGTGTGTGTGTGTGTGTGTGTGTGTGTGTGTGTGTGTGTGTGTGTGTGTGTGTGTGTGTGTGTGTGTGTGTGTGTGTGTCGAGGGACAACAGGGGAGCTTTTCCATTGATAAAAACAACAAACTGAAACTGTGACCAATTCTCACTTTTCTTTTCAAAGTCCTACTAGGGAGGGGGTCAGGGAAAAAAACTTTATCAGCCATCTTTAAATGGGCTTGTGTGTGTGTGTGTGTGTGTGTGTGTGTGTGTGTGTGTGTGTGTGTGTGTGTGTGTGTGTGTGTGTGTGTGTGTGTGTGTGTGTGTGTGTGTGCGTGTGTGGCCAACTGCGAATAGATTCAAGCGTGAGATAACAGCGCTGAGAGAGGCAGGCTTAAGCACGCAAGGCGCACACACACAAAATAAATACACACACACAATAAATAAACAAACAATCACACACACACACACACACTCCAGTAGAGCTTGACTATACACAGCAAAATGATCAGCGCTAAGTCCCAAGCCGATGACCAAGCAAAATAATGTCCA
>CASHTC010000727.1:5000-7500 GCA_949357725.1 Hyperoplus immaculatus | reverse complement strand
GGCTGCCACTCAAAAAAGCCCCGACGAAGACCATACACAATCGGATAGATCAGATGATACATAGACGATGAATTATTATGGATGATATTCACGTACCATTCTCTTCACCGGGGAGGTTGGTCCATCTATGGCCGGGTGTCCTGCGAGGCAAGGCGGGCAGAGAGTAGCAGAGGAGGCGGTCCGAGTGTTTCGGTTGTTTGGCTGCAGCTCCAGCGGAAGGTTGAAACTGCTTTTTCATAATTGTGCGACTCGCGAGCGGACTGACGCTACATGACACGCACGAGCTGAGTCAGCCTGCACGCGGTCATGTGAGCGAGGGAGGAGGGAGGAGGGAGGAGCCAACGGCCACGTGTGTGTGTGTGTGTGTGTGTGTGTGTGTGTGTGTGTGTGTGTGTGTGTGTTTTTGTGAGTGAGTGTTTGTGTGTGAGAGTGTTTGTTAGTGTGTGTATGTTTGTTTGTGTGTGTGTGTGTGTGTGTGTGTGTGTGTGTGTGTGTGTGTGTGAGAGAGTGAGTGAGTGGTGTGTGTGTTTATCAGTGTAGTGTTTGTGTGTTGTGCTGTGTTGTGGGTGAGTGAGTGTGTGTTTGTGTGTGTGTATGTGTGAGTGAGTGAGTGAGTGAGTGTGTGTGTTTGTGTGTGTGTGTGTGTGTGTGTGTGTGTGTGTTTGTTTTAGTTCCTAGCAGACAGTGACAGTTTGAGAAAAATGGAAAACTCACTTAATATTTACTTATTCAAGCCTGGCTGAATCTATATGCCAATTTCATTTAATTTATTTAACTTAATTTATACAATATTTTAATTGTATTTTTATTTCTTTCACTTGATTTGCAATTAATATAACAAGTTAAAGGAGCAGTGTGTAACATGACATCATCAAGAGAGTTCTACAAAGTTCTAGAATGCAACGCTCCCTGGGTAACCCCAACCCTTTAGAATAATAACAGAAGCTACAGTGGCCTTCAAGGACAAGAACAATTCTACATTCTAAACAATGCACCTGATGACATTCCAACTATGACACTTTCAAGATGGCGGTCATAGGCTTGGTCCAAAGTATGGAGAAATATGGACATATATGAGACCCTTTCTAAGGGAAAAAAATATAATTCTAAAAATGTTTTTCAGCTATTATGCACAATATTAAATGTACTTGTGGATATTGTAATTATTTTCTACAAAATCTGCTAGGAAATAAAACACAAAATTCTACACACTGCAGCTTTAAGTTATTTACTTGAATTGTACCGTATTTTTTCATTTAAGTAGGCCTATGTTAGTTCATTTATTTTTGTTTTTATTTTTATTTTATGCATCCAACTTAATTAATATTTAATTTATTTTTTATTGTATTGCTATTGTTTTAAAAAAAAATCTTTTTACAGATAAAAACTGTTGTATGAAAACGTATCCGTTTGATTTTCATGTGTGACATATTTTGTAGGCTGTGTGTGACAACTACTAATTGCATTGCATAATGTAGTTTGAATAGAATGAGAAACACACACACACACACACACACACACACACACACACGGACTCACACATTTTAAATAGAAGTTGTTGTTTTAATATAAGGCCGTTGAAAGAAATCACGTCATACAAACAGGTTGACACAGAAAAACCCCCAAAAAACAGTTATCAAAAATGTCTCATATTTGTGTGGCTATATAAGTAATTAAAACACCCTCCTCTTCCCACCCTGAAAGGACAACAACTGCTAAGCTAAATAATATATTAAAGTGCTTTTCTCATTTCGCTGTAGGCAATCATCACAAAAAAAGGCAAAATTATTATTACAGTTTACTTGAACACACAAAATCTATCAAGACCATCCCTGCGTTCCAAATCTCTCTTTTTCATACTCTTTTTTTTTCCATTCTACATACTACATCTGACCATAAAAATAATCTAGTTAGGATGCAGTAGTAGGCATACTATTGGGACATACTCTACTCTCTTATTTCATCATAACATTGCGCCTTGATCTTGCCTCTTGCTTTTATACCCGTCGCATCCCTGGTTGTTTTCATATGGAGGCTTCGTCGATGTGACGTCACTTCACGTGCGCATTGGATTGTGGGTTAGAATCGCCCCAAATAGGATGCACTTTTCAACACTAAAAATCTCGGCCGGATGTAGTAGGACATCCGGGTACTTCTAACCATCCTAAATCTGGCCACAAGAATCAGGACATCCTAAATCTTTTTTTCTATCATACTAAATAGTAGATAGTATGGGGATTGGAGCGCAGGCTGTCTGTCTGTCCAGGCACACAAAAAAAAGCATTCTATCAATCACTGTTAAAGGTGGAGTCAGTGATTATGGAGAACGCTTGTTGTCAAAATTACGTTTTGCGAGCAGCTACAATGGGCCCCCGTTTGTTTACATACAGCCCCAGAAGAAAAATAAGAGACCAGTCTGGATTTTTCTTCAATCTTCATCTCTACATGACATTATTGAAAATGCTCTTTAATGACAATATTTTTATTGTGAATTTGGTAG
>CASHTC010000724.1:20000-23378 GCA_949357725.1 Hyperoplus immaculatus | reverse complement strand
TGTGTGTGTGTCTGTGTGTGTGTGTGTGTGTGTGTGTGTGTGTGTGTAAAAAAAATCAAGGAAAGGTAATGTATTGTTGATTTATGATGATATAATAATTCAATACTAAGCATTACCTTTTAAGAGAATATTTAGTAACTGCAGGCTCTGAGAATGTAAACAAACCCCCTCCTCTGAAACTACACACTGACCCTTTAAACTACACAGTGACCCTTTAAACTACACACTGACCCTTTAAACTACACACTGACCCTTTAAACTACACAGTGACCCTTTAAACTACACAGTGACCCTTTTAAACTACACACTGACCCTTTAACTGTCATCCTAAAGGGAACACAGATTGTGAATGTAAACAAATCCTTCTGTGTTTAAATTACTTTTATTTTTATACCTGTGCTGTGTACATGCCATGGCCTATCTACCCTGCACTCCAAATAAAAAACTCTTTCTTTTTACTGCACTACATACTAAAGTACAGAAGAGTTTTAGTCTTTTTACTACACTACATACTAAAGTACAGAAGAGTGTTAGTCTTTTTACTACACTACATACTAAAGTACAGAAGAATTTTAGTCTTTTTACTACACTACATACTAAAGTACAGAAGAGTGTTAGTCTTTTTACTACACTACATACTAAAGTACAGAAGAATTTTAGTCTTTTTACTACACTACATACTAAAGCACAGAAGAGTTTTAGTCTTTTTACTACACTACATACTAAAGTACAGAAGAGTTTTAGTCTTTTTACTACACTACATACTAAAGTACAGAAGAGTTTTAGTCTTTTTCCTACACTACATACTAAAGTACAGAAGAGTTTTAGTCTTTTTACTACACTACATACTAAAGTACAGAAGAGTTTTAGTCTTTTTACTACACTACATACTAAAGTACAGAAGAGTTTTAGTCTTTTTACTACACTACATACTAAAGTACAGAAGAGTTTTAGTCTTTTTACTACACTACATACTAAAGTACAGAAGAGTTTTAGTCTTTTTACTACACTACATACTAAAGTACAGAAGAGTTTTAGTCTTTTTACTACACTACATAATAAAGTACAGAAGAGTTTTAGTCTTTTTACTACACTACATACTAAAGTACAGGAGAGTTTTAGTCTTTTTACTACACTACATACTAAAGTACAGAAGAGTTTTAGTCTTTTTACTACACTACATACTAAAGTACAGAAGAGTTTTAGTATTTTTACTACACTACATACTAAAGCACAGAAGAGTTTTAGTCTTTTTACTACACTACATACTAAAGCACAGAAGAGTTTTAGTCTTTTTACTACACTACATACTAAAGCACAGAAGAGTTTTAGTCTTTTTACTACACTACATACTAAAGTACAGAAGAGTTTTAGTCTTTTTACTACACTACATACTAAAGTACAGAAGAGTTTTAGTCTTTTTACTACACTACATACTAAAGTACAGAAGAGTTTTAGTCTTTTTACTACACTACATACTAAAGTACAGAAGAGTTTTAGTCTTTTTACTACACTACATACTAAAGTACAGGAGAGTTTTAGTCTTTTTACTACACTACATACTAAAGTACAGAAGAGTTTTAGTCTTTTTACTACACTACATACTAAAGTACAGAAGAGTTTTAGTCTTTTTACTACACTACATACTAAAGTACAGAAGAGTTTTAGGGCCACAGACAGGAGAGAAAAAAATAATCAGATAAGGAAGATTTGTTGAGAAATGTCAAGAATAAAGACGAATACTCCAAAATGCTATTGGAGTTAGTGGGGCATTTATGTATTTTCAGCATATTACAATTGGTTGCGTTCCGAATCGCATACTCTTTCTTTTTTCTATTCTACATACTACATCCAACGATAAAAATAATCTAGTTAGGATGCAGTAGGCATACTATTGGGACATACTTTACTCTCTTATTTCATCATAACATGGCTCCTTGATCTTGCCTCTTGCTTTTATATCCGTCGCATCGTTTGTTTTCATACGGAGGCTTCGTCGATGTGACGTCACTTCACGTGCGCACCGGATTGTGGGTCAGAATCGCCCAAATAGGATGCAGTTTTCAACACTAACAATCTTGGCCGCATGAAGTAGAACATCCGGGTACTTCTAACCATCCTAAATCTGGCCACAAGAATCGGGACATCCTAAATCTTTTTTCTACCAAAGTATGCGATTCAGAACGCAACCTAAGTGTTCATTCTTCTATGGTCCCTGTTCTGGCTAATGTGCATCTCCCCCTGTCTGCAGGTCTTGGTACTGCTGCCTTCATCTCTTCTGTCTTCTTCTGGCCGTGGCGCTGCCCGTCAAACCCAGAGCGCGCCGCCCCCTAGAGGATAAACACAGTATCACACCACAGACCACACACAGCCACACGACCACATGAGGAGAAAAAACTATCCAACAGGGACCATTACTAACTTTGTACAGAGAGCGATAGAGAGCAGAGCGGCCCCTTACTCCCTACCTACCTGTCTGTCTGTCTACCTGTCTGTCTGTGTGCCTACAGATACACAGTGGGGATTTACTATTAAGACACTTATTCAACAACAAAAATAAAAGGAAAAACTTTATTGTTTTGGATTCACTGGACAAACGATATCTTTGTGTTTACGTCTCAACCGGGACGTAGAAACTGCCGGGATTCTGTCGCCGAAAAACCACAAAGGAGCTTACTGTGGGTCAGCTGTACGGATGCAGGGTCCACAGTATATGTAGAGAGAGAGAGAGAGATACATATATATATACTAGGCCTATGACTTCACATGGAGCGGCTGAGATGTACAGGAGTGTGTTTACGTCCCCACAGCCTGTTGGTCCCACAAGTGTGTGAGTGAGTGAGTGAGTGAGTGTGTGTGTGTGTGTGTGTGTGTGTGTGTGTGTGTGTGTCACTCCTATTCTAACCTCTCCCTGTCCCCTAACCTTAACCCTATCCACCCAGCTGTGATGCCAGAAACCTAATCGCCAATTTCAGGAACATCGGGCTGTGGGACACACACACACACACACACACACACACACACACACACACACACACACACACACACACACACACACACACACACACACACACACACACACACACACATACACACACACACACACACACAGCCCACAGAATACAAAATGTCGCAGCCAAATGTGTGTAATGTTAACTCAATGGATGACCAGAGAAAGTTGATTATGTGAGTGAGTGAGTTGATATGTAGGACGCATTGGGGCCGCCAGGAGGAAAACATTAATGAATAATTTATGTTAAGTTACTTTATTAGTCAATTCATACTTTTCTCATCTCCCCTCTCAAGTCCCCACACTCCAGAGGGGGTCCTCACACAGGGTCAGCCATAGTACAGACACACAGACAGACAGACAGACAG
>CASHTC010000724.1:0-2500 GCA_949357725.1 Hyperoplus immaculatus | reverse complement strand
ATTAGACCTGGTGGGGCTTACCTCCACGCACAGTCTTGGCTCTGGAACCGTACTTCTGGACAGGGGTTGGACTCTATTCTTCTCTGGAGTTGCCCAAGGTGTGAGGCGCCGGGCCGGTGTGGGGATACTCACGAGCCCCCGGCTGGGCGCTACTACGTTAGAGTTTACCCCGGTGGACGAGAGGGTCGCCTCCCTACGCCTCCGGGTTGTGGGGGGGAAGACTCTGACTGTTGTTTGTGCGTACGCACCGAACAGCAGTTCGGAGTATTCGGCCTTCTTGGAGACCCTGAACGGAGTCCTGCATGGGGCTCCGGTAGGGGACTCCATAGTTCTGCTGGGAGACTTTAACGCGCACGTGGGCAATGATGGAGACACCTGGAAAGGCGTGATTGGGAGGAACGGCCTCCCCGATCTGAACCCGAGTGGTCGTTTGTTGTTAGACTTCTGTGCTGGTCATGGTTTGTCTATAACGAACACCATGTTCGAACATAAGGATGCTCATAAGTGTACATGGTACCAGAGCACCCTAGGCCGAAGATCGATGATCGATTTCGTGATCGTATCATCTGATCTGAGGCCGCATGTTTCGGACACTCGGGTGAAGAGAGGGGCGGAGCTGTCAACTGATCACCATCTGGTTGTGAGTTGGGTCAAAGGGTGGGGGAAGACTCTGGACAGACCTGGTAAGCCCAAACGGGTAGTGCGGGTGAACTGGGAACGTCTGGCGGAGGCCCCTGTTCAAGAGATCTTTAATTCGCACCTCCTGCAGAGCTTTTCTAGCATCCCTGTGGAGGTTGGGGGCATTGAACCCGAGTGGTCGATGTTCAAAACTTCCATTGCTGAAGCCGCGGCAGACAGCTGTGGTCTCAAGGTCTTAGGTGCCTCAAGGGGCGGTAACCCTCGAACGCCGTGGTGGACCTCGGTGGTCAGGGAAGCCGTCCGACTGAAGAAGGAGTGCTTCCGGGATATGTTATCTCGGGGGACTCCTGAGGCAGTTGCAAGGTACCGACAGGCCCGAAGGGCTGCAGCTTCTGCCGTGACCGAGGCAAAGCAGCGGGTGTGGGAGAAGTTCGGAGAAACCATGGAGAAGGACTTTCGGTCGGCACCAAAGTGTTTCTGGAAGACCGTCCGGCACCTCAGGAGGGGGAAGCGGGGAACCATCCAAGCTGTGTACAGTAAGGATGGGACGCTGTTGACCTCAACTGAGGAGGTAGTCGGTCGGTGGAAAGAGCACTTTGAGGAACTCCTGAATCCGACTAACACGCCCTCTATGTTGGAGGCAGAGCTGGAGGCTGATGGGGGATCATCGTCAATTTCCCTGGTGGAAGTCACTGAGGTAGTCAAACAACTCCACAGTGGCAAAGCCCCGGGGGTTGATGAGATCCGTCCAGAAATGCTGAAAGCAATGGGTGTGGAGGGGCTGTCTTGGATGACACGCCTCTTCAACATTGCGTGGAAGTCGGGTACAGTGCCGAAGGAGTGGCAGACCGGGGTGGTGGTTCCTATTTTCAAAAAGGGGGACCAGAGAGTGTGTTCCAACTACCGGGGTATCACACTTCTCAGCCTTCCCGGCAAAGTCTACTCCAAGGTGCTGGAAAGGAGGGTTCGGCCGATAGTCGAACCTCAGATTGAAGAGGAACAATGCGGATTCCGTCCTGGCCGTGGAACAACGGACCAGCTCTTCACTCTCGCAAGGATCCTAGAGGGAGCTTGGGAGTTTGCTCATCCAGTCTACATGTGTTTTGTAGATCTGGAGAAGGCTTATGACCGGGTTCCCCGGGAGATACTGTGGGGGGTGCTGCGGGAGTATGGGGTGAGGGTGTCTCTTCTGAGGGCCATCCAATCTCTGTACACTCAAAGCGAGAGCTGTGTACGGGTTCTCGGTAGTAAGTCAGACCCGTTTCCGGTGGGGGTTGGCCTCCGCCAGGGCTGCGCTTTATCACCAATCCTGTTTGTGATATTCATGGACAGGATATCAAGGCGTAGTCGTGGTGGGGAGGGGTTGCAGTTTGGTGGGCTGAAGATCTCATCTCTGCTGTTTGCGGATGATGTGGTTCTGATGGCATCATCGGCCTGTGACCTTCAGCTCTCATTGGATCGGTTTGCAGCCGAGTGTGAAGCGGTTGGGATGAGGATCAGTACCTCTAAATCTGAGGCCATGGTGCTCAGCAGGAAACCGATGGATTGTCTACTACAGGTAGGGAATGAGTCCTTACCCCAAGTGAAGGAGTTCAAGTACCTCGGGGTCTTGTTTGCGAGTGAGGGAACAATGGAGCGTGAGATTGGCCGTAGAATCGGAGCAGCAGGGGCGGTTTTGCACTCGCTTTACCGCACTGTTGTGACGAAAAGAGAGCTGAGTCGTAAGGCAAAGCTTTCGATCTACCGGGCGATCTTTGTTCCTACCCTCACCTATGGTCATGAAGGCTGGGTAATGACCGAAAGAACGAGATCGCGGGTACAAGCGGCCGAAATGGGCTTTCTCAGGAGAGTGGCTGGCGTC
>CASHTC010000723.1:7500-20202 GCA_949357725.1 Hyperoplus immaculatus | reverse complement strand
CACACACACACAGACACACACACACACACAGACAGACAGACAGACAGACAGACAGACAGACAGACAGACAGACAGACAGACAGACAGACAGACAGCATCAGACAATATGACATCACTTCCTGTTACTATCTAACTACACATGCTGCCAAGTCTACTAGTGCTAGTGCAGTCGCTGTCTAGGAACGGTCAAATTTGATTGGTCAAATCTTGCCTATAATCAACTAATAGTGAATCACGTTATTTTTTTTCAATATTCTCATTTCCACACCAGACGAAAAGGACTTCTCTTCTTGGCATAAGAAATTATTTTATTACGAACGAATCTTTTTCAGACACAAACACTAAAAGAGATTGATTAAAAGCTTATGAGAAGATGTATCACGTATTATTTGGAAAGACTAAGCAATTACATATGAAATCAGACATTCAGCAACCCATATAGCCGGTTTCATAGTCATATTTAGAAACTATTCGACTGTGAAGTAGGTAGGGCTGGGTATCGTCAAGGACTTCGCGATACGATACGTATCACGATACACTGGTCACGATACGATATATCACGATATATCGATATTTTGACACAGCCCTAGAAGTAGGTAGTCAAATTGGGCTCCTTCCATTGAATCGTTGAATATACAGGGTCTGGGCGCTCCGGTGGTGTAGTGGATAGAGCGCGTACCATATTGGCTCCGGCCTTCGTTGCAGTGGTCACGGGTTCAAATCTGACCCGTGGACCTTTACTGTAGGTCCCCCCCCCCCCCTCTCTCTCTCTCTCTCTCTCTCCATTTCAACTCTGTACTGTCTAATAAAGCTTGAAAGGGTCCCCCGTAACTAGTCCATTACCAAAATAAAAGTTGTATCGCCACAATAAGAGCCTTTCTCACCAGCACCTCCTCGTACTCCTGGTCCTCCTGATTGTCGTCCTCGTTCTCATCATCGTCATCGTCAGGTTCTGGAAGATCTTCCTCATCGTCCAGCTCGGCCAATAGGGTGTTAGCACGGCAGCTATCCAGGAAGTCTGCAGGGAGTTGATAGAAAAGGGCACATAGTGATGGTTAAATGGCTCTGACTAGCTGTGTTTGATGTATATACTGTCTACCAAAATATGTTCTATCTATCTGGGAAATCTCAACATTGAGTATATGTCACTAATTTTGCAAAACAAGCTACCTTTCAAGTTGTGTGTTTACTGTTTATGTTTATTAACTGATGTTAGAAGAGTTAGGCAGTTAGTTTAAGTTAGTTAAGGAAGGCTGTGTGTGTCTGTGTGTGTGTGTGTGTGTGTGTGTGTGTGTCTGTGTGTGTGTGTGTGTGTGTGTGTGTGTGTGTGTGTGTGTGTGTGTGTGTGTGTGTCGGGGGACCACACCACCGCTGCTGAAAAAAATCCTGCGGGAAACACTGGTGTGTGTGTGTGTGTGTGTGCGTGTCTATGTGTGCGTGTGAGGTTGTGTGTTTCTATGCGTGTCTATGTGAGTGAGTGAATATAAATATGTGTTTTACTGCGTGTGTGTGCATGTCTGTCTGTGTGTGTGTGAATGTGCATGTAATTGATTGTCTATGTACAGTATGTGTGTGTGTTAATTCGTCACCCACCATATAGTGAGAATTCGGCCTCTTGTCCCGTGTCGCTCTCACTGGACGTCGATGTCAAACTGGTCGTCAGGGTGTTACTAAGCAACTGTCCGACTGACAGGCCGGTGGTCGCCGTGGCTACGTTGTTGCTGCTCGTCACTATGGAGGTCGACATGGTAACGGTTGATGTGGTGCCGGTGGACGTCAGGTTAGGGAAACTCTGAGCGCCCATTAAAGGAGAGGCTGGAAAGACACATAGACGAGAACACACACACAGGGAGGGAGAGAGGTAGGGAGGGAGAGAGGGAGAGAGAGAGAGAGAGAGGGGGGAGAGAGAGAGGGGGGAGAGAAGGAGGGAGAGGGAGGGAAAGAGGGGGAGAGAGAGAGAGAGAGAGAGACAGAGAGAGAGACAGACAGAGACACACACACGACAAACAAAGGGCGATTAGTTTGTCAGAAATTAATTAATTTACAGGCAGGTAAAGCTTGTTAACGGCTGCTGATTAGAGCTGCACAATTATGTGAGAGTGTGACAGTGTGTGTCTCTGCATGTGTATGTGTGTGTCTGTCTGTCTGTGCGTTTGTCTGTCTCTCTGTGTGCGTCAGTCTGTCTGTCTGTCTGCCTGTCTGTGTGTCCGTCTGTCTGCCTGCCTGCCTGTCTGTCTGTCTTGTACTCACTTGCTGTGCTCATCACGTTCCTCCCCAGCGTGTTGGTGTTATTGTCGCTGCTGCTTCGGCTCAGATTCATGTTGTTGGTCGCGTTGGTTCGTGACATATTTGGCGCGCGGCGTACGAACGACTCCATCAAGCTAGCTTCCCTGGACGACAGGTTAGGCACGCTAGCACTTGAGCTCATGGGGGCGCCCGCGGCTAGCAACGAGCTAACCGATAGCCTAGCGTTAGCAGTGGAACACAGGGGCCTTTGGGTTGGATTGTTGTCTTTGCTCGAGGACTCCGAAACAGAGCTGACGTCCGGCGAGCTAACGCTAACTAGCCCCATTGAGATAGCGGTAGCCGGGTCCAAGTCTTTGTTATTGTCGGAGGCCGCGTTAGCCGCCGCGGTGTTGTCCGTGTTGTTTGTGTTGTTGGTGATAGTTCCGGAGCTCGAGGCGGAGTTGGAATTATTAGACCCGCCTTCAAACGACGAGGAGAGGACCACGATTGGTTCGTTCGAGTGTCTGTCGTCAGAGCCCAGACCGCCGAGTCCGGTTATCCCCGAATCTAGTAGCAATCCCTCGGCCCTGCGTTCTAGCCTTAGCCCACACGCACCGGCTAGCCCGATAGACGAGCTAAGGCTAATATCGGAAGAGGATGCTACGCTACAAACCGAACTACTGCTACCTTTCCTGCTAGAGGAGCTGGCGCCACATAGGCTCGAAGACGTCGCGGCCCCACTCAAGCCCTTGTTGTCTGGGCAGTTGTTTTTCACCAGGCTGCTCCAGGATTGCGAAGTGGAGGAAGACGAGCTTGACGACGTCGTGTTGGTTGTGTTGGTAGCAATGGATGCCATAGTCGAGGGTCCGCCCACCACAGCCGATGAAGAAGAGGAAGCCAGGCCTAAAACAGTGGAGGAGATAGGTTGTTTGGATGCGCTAGCTGTGGTTGATGCTGTTGCTGATGTTGCAGTAGTGGCAGACTCGGGGTCGAAACCCGGGGCTAGCTTGAGGTCAAATTTCCCTTCGGCGCCCATACGGTAAGAGTTAGAGCCGTCAGAATCCCAGGTCACATCAATCCAGCCTGGATAGGGACAGACAGATAAGGAAGAGACACGCAAACGGATGGATGTCAGAGAAACCCAGAGGCAGAGAGAGAGAGAGAGAGAGGGGGAAAGAAAGGGAGGGGGGAGGAGAGAGGGGTGGGGAGGGGGAGGAGAGAGGGGTGGGAGGAGAGAGGGGAGAGGGAGGGAGGGGGAGAAAGAGAGAGAGGGAGGGAGGGGGAGAAAGAGAGAGAGGGAGGGAGAGAAAGAGAGGGAAAGAAGGAGAAAGATTTTTTTGGAGGGGATTTCTTTTGAGAGATGGAGGTAGAGCGAGAGAGAGAGAGAGAGAGAGAGAGAGCGAGAGAGAGAGAGAGAGGGAGAGAGAGAGAGCGAGAGAGAGAGAGAGAGGAACAGAGTGATATAGATAGAATATAGATTTTTGGAGAGATTTGTTTTATGGAGGTAGAGCGAGAGGGAAAGGGAGATAGAGGGGAGAGATAGGAGTGAAAGAGAGATGGGGAGAGAGAGAGATATAGATATTTGTTTTTTGAAGAGGTACAGAGAGAGGGAGAGAAAGAGAGGCAGAGAAAAAGAGGGATGGGGTTAGGGAGATAGAGAGGGAGGGCGGGAGAGAGAGAGGGAGGTAGGTAGGGATAGAGAGGGAGGGAGGGAGAAAGAGAGGGTGAGAGAGAGGTAGACAAACAGCAGAGAAGCAGCTTACAGTCAGAGCAGCTCCACATGGCTCCACACTGGACCAGATCCATAAATACTTTAAAATCACAATTAAAACTTGTTTTTAAATGTGTCTAAATGTGAAAAACACAATTAGAAAAGTTGAGAGATTTAGTTTATCTAAAAGCTCAACTTCTCTTTAGCAGAGCTTTGTAAAGAATGAAATAGTTACTTGAGAAAATGTATTTCATTTGGTAAATTCTCTCTTTAGTGCCAGTATTTTTAGCTTATTTTTTTATTTTATTTTTATCTTATTTTGAAATTGCAATTGTTTGAGAAGATAAAACCTTACAACGAACACCAAAGCTGGGATATAAAATGGTCTATAAACCCAAATTTCAACATGTTTTAAAAAGTAATATTTTGGTCCAGGTGGAGCGATGGGGGAGGAATATGAACACAGTCACGGAATATGACACTCAAAGCAAAAGTAGAAAATATATTTTTTTTTTTGCAAAATGCAAAAAGCGTCAAAAGCCGCAGCGAGAGAAACAACAATAATCCAGATTGGAAATGATAAATCACACACAGCTGATCGTCACACACACTTTCTCACTCACTCACACACACACACACTCTCTCTCTCTAACACACACACTGACACTCCTTAACACACACACGGCTATATCTGTGAGGACATTCATTGACATAATGCATTCCCTAGCCCCTTACCCTAACCCTAACCATCAAAACTAAATGCCTAACCCCAACCCTTACACTAACCCTAACCTAAACCTAATTCATACCTGAACCTTAAAACCTAGTGTTAACCCTCAAACAGCCCTTTAAAGGCCTGTCCTTAAAACCTAGTGTTAACCCTCAAACAGCCCTTTAAAGGCCTGTCCTTATAACCTAGTGTTAACCCTCAAACAGCCCTTTAAAGGCCTGTCCTTAAATCCTAGTGTTAACCCTCAAACAGCCCTTTAAAGGCCTGTCCTTAAAACCTAGTGTTAACCCTCAAACAGCCCTTTAAAGGCCTGTCCTTAAAACCTAGTGTTAACCCTCAAACAGACCTTTAAAGGCCTGTCCTTAAAACCTAGTGTTAACCCTCAAACAGCCCTTTAAAGGCCTGTCCCAAAGGGAGAACCGGACAAAATGTCCTCAATCTTTAAGGTTTGAAACTCAAATTGGTTCTCACAAATATAGTTACACACACACACACACACACACACACACACACACACACACAGAGAGAGCAGCGAAAGGCAATAGGAGGAAGAGGAATGAAGTTGGAAGTAAGGAGTTATTTCCTGGATGAACATAAAATAAAACTTTATTTAAATCTGGTTTGCAGACGACCTGTTGGGACCAACCACAGACGGATGTGCACCACAATGCTCAGTTAATATTTATCAATAAAGTTAAAATCGTGTAATTGTGGCACAGAGCTAAAACCTGGAAAAGAAGCTCAAATTCAATGTTAAATGGAGAATTTTTTTTTAAAAAAGGTGCTATAAGGAACTTTCCATTTGCGTTAATTCTAGCGCCCCCTTTGGATAAAAGAGGCAGTGTTTTTACCACGCCAGCTGTTGTTCCTGGGTGAGCGTATACCCATGACAAAAGGCATTAATAAAAACTATATAAAAATAGCATTCTTTGCACTGATGGTCTCGTTTACTGTTGGATGTGATATATGATCATCAGAGGAAAAATAAGACTTTCAGAAATATTTAAAAGTTCCTCGTAGCACCGTTAAATAGGACAAAACACACACACACACACACACACACACACACACACACACACACACAGCCTTATCTAGGGTCTTACCGTTGTGAGCCTCCCCAGTGACGGTCCCCTCTCCGGTTGGGTTTCCATCCTGGTCCCTCCACTTCCAATCGATCCCACGAACCACTCGAGCTCCGGGGACGATGTATTTCATCACCTGTAAAAAAAAAGTTAAAAACAATAAAAATAAAACAATATATAAATATATAAAAAAAGCTAAAAGTAGAAAAAAAAAATTAAAAAAAAATAATAATTTAAAATTTAAAAATAATGTATAAAAGAAATTAATAAAAAAGAAACAAAAAAAACATTATGCATATATAAAAAAAATTAAATGTTTTTTTTTTAGTTTTAACAAAAAAAGTTTAAAAAAAATTATATATAAGAACAATTATGACTGAGGGTAGCTTAAAAATTATTTAAAAATAATAATAATAATTTATTGGATTAAATCATCAACTATCTGTCATTCATGTAGCTGGTTCAGCTTGTCTAGTTTGTGTAGTATTGTTATTTTATGTGTTACCCATTATCACACAAACCTGTGAGCGGAACAGGCGGCGCTGTCGACGCAGGTTAGCTTCTGCCTCCTTCACTGCTTTACCTGAAGGAAAAAGGAGAGGGGACGGGTTATGCCATACAATAATAATATACATTAATACAGGTCAGAGCTGAACACCGTGAAGCATAACATTCTGGAGTAGAAGGAGATGAGACTTTAGATGAGTCAAAATGTCTCCTAACAGGCTCCAAGGCTGACCTACGCTGCGTTCCAAATCACATACTTTTTCTTTTTACTACACTACATCCTAAAGTACAGAAGAGATTTAGTCTTTTTACTCCACTACATACTAAAGTACAGAAGAGATTTAGTCTTTTTACTCCACTACATACTAAAGTACAGAAGAGTTTTAGTCTTTTTACTACACTACATACTAAAGTACAGAAGAGTTTTAGTCTTTTTACTACACTACATACTAAAGTACAGAAGAGTTTTAGGGCCACAGACAGGAGAGAAAGAAAAAAATCAGATAACAAAGATTTTCTTTTCAATATGTCGAGAAATGTCAAGAATAAAGACGAATACTCCAAAATGCTACTGGAGTTAGTGTGGCATTTATGTATTTCCAGCATACTACAATTGACGTGCATGTATTGGGACATCCTAAATCTTTTTCTGGCATACTAAATAGTAGGGAAGTATGGGGATTGGAACGCAGGGCAAGTGTCTGAGAGATAGACAGACACATAAGACAGGCATAAATTAACTATTAATCTTTAACATTAATATTAACTAATAATTAACAAGGTTTGTATCAGTGATTTCTTACCGAGCTGGTCCCCAAACACAGACACACACACAGTGATTTCTTACCCAGTTGGTCCGACAGACAGACAGACAGACAGACAGACAGGGTGATTTCTTACCGAGCTGGTCCTCACACACAGCAGTGACGGTCCCGTAGAGTTCCAGCCCGGAGAGAGAGAGGTAGTGCGTCTGCCCGCTGGCGTTCTTCCCCATCTGCTTGATGCGGATGTGTCTCCAGCCCTGTTTCTCCTCCTTAGACGGCTCCAAGGGCCAGGTGGCTGAGGAACTGAGAGGGAGGGAGGGAGGGAGAGATAGATAGAGAGAGAGAGAGAAAGAGAGAGATAGAGAGATAGAGATAGAGATAGAGAGAGAGAGAGAGGGGGGGGGGGGGAGGGAGAGAGAGATAGATAGATAGATAGATAGATAGATAGATAGATAGATAGATAGATAGATAGATAGATAGATAGATAGATAGATAGATAGATAGATAGATAGATAGATAGATAGATAGATAGATAGATAGATAGATAGATAGATAGAGCGGGAGGGAGGGGGAGAGAGAGAGATAGATATAGATAGATAGATAGATAGATAGATAGATAGATAGATAGATAGAGCGGGAGAGAGGGGGGAGAGGGAGGGAGAGAGAGGGAGGGAGAGGGGGAGAGAGAGAGAGACAGACACACAGTTAGATGACCATATTAGTGACGATCAGTGTTACAAATGAACAATGAAAGAATTGAAGGGCTGTTATTTCTTTATGCTTGACACAAAGATATTTTTACTTATTTGCTTTTTTCTTGTTTTCCAGTCCAATTATATTAAAAGTTAAAAGTCATCATGTTTATAAAAAAAACTGTTTAGGTACATTAAAGCTGCAGTGTGTAGAATTTTGGGTTTTATTTCCTAGCAGATTTTGTAGAAAGTAATTATAATATCCATAAGTACATTTAATCTAGTGCATAATAGCTGAAAAATTTAGAAAGACCCTTAGAAAGGGTCTCATATATGTCCATATTTCTGCATATTTTGGACCAAGGCCTAGTGCCGCCATCTTGAAAGTGTCATAGTTGGAATGTCATTAGGTGCATTGTTTAAAATGTAGAATTGTTCTTGTCCTTGAAGGCCACTGTAGCTTCTGTTATTATTCTAAAGGGGTGGGGTTACCCAGGGAGTGTTGCATTCTAGAACTTTGTAGAACTTTCTTGATGATGTCATATTACACACTGCACCTTTAAAAAAATTATTGTTCTCAAATCAATGAATTATCTTCTTTTTGCTATTATCAAGCAGCCCTATTATTGTATCGACCCCATAGTAAAGCCACTACAGTCTCACCCCGGCTCGTTGAGGCTGCAGTCGTCCACGTGTGTGTAGAGGCTGGTCCAGTTCTGTCCGTCTTTTGAGACCTGGAAGACCCAGTTCCTCAGAGCAGAGCGGCCGTAACCCCTGAAGGAAGAAGGAAATAAAAAAAATAATACTTAGTTTTGTTTGTTAAAAGGTGCTACGAGGAACTTTTAAATATTTCTGAAACGGTCTCATTGTTCCACTGATGATCATAAATTAAATACAGCCAACGAGACCATCAGTGCAAAGAATGATATTTTTATATAGTTTTTCTTAATGCCTTTGTCATGGGTATATACGCTCACCCAGGAACAACAGCTGGCGTGGTAAAAACACTATCGCTTTTGTCCAAAGGGGGGCGCTAGAATTAACACAAACTGAAAGTTCCTCGGAGCACCTTCGATGTGTGCGTCTCTCAGAGTGTGTGTGTGTCCTACTGTGCGTGTCTGAGAGTGTAGGCAGAGGGGATGACCCACAGAGATAGATAGATAGATAGATAGATAGACTGTGTGTCCCTACCGTGCGTGTCTGAGGGTGTAGGCAGAGGGGATGACCCACAGAGATAGATAGATAGATAGATAGACTGTGTGTGTCCCTACCGTGCGTGTCTGAGGGTGTAGGCAGAGGGGATGACCCACAGTCCCAGGTCCACGGCGAACCAAGCGTTCTTGTCATCGTTGGTGTGACAGTTCAGTGCCGAGCTGTCCCGACTCAGGACGTCCTCCAATCGACCGTACGGGAGGTTCCGCCCCTCTGATGATGTCACCACCACCAGGCCGTAGGCTGCAGGGTTCACCCACTCATACGCTGTCCTGGAAGTATGACAAATAATTAATAATTGATGAGATTTATGTTTAAAAGTCCTAATTAAACAACCTTTAGGCTGTAGGGTACACACACACCTTTCGGACTGATTATGTTATTTTTTACTGATACTGAAACCTATGGAGATTACACTTTAAAACTAATAAACAATACACCAAGAAATCCTATTTTACAAGTTAAAAGTCTGAATTAAACATATTTTAGGCAGCAGGGTTCACCCACTCATACGCTGTCCTGGAAATATAAGGAAAAATAATTAATACAAATTTAGGTAACACTCAAAGAAAGAAAAAAGTCTTAATTAACACAGACAGCTCTCTCTCTCTCTCTCTCAGTTGACAGACTCCCTAATAGTAGGCCCAGTGAAATGCATTTTGGGTAAATGTGTGACAGCGATTGAGGATAGAACCGGCGGACGATGACACACACCGGTACCGAAGACATAGCGCTGCGTTTACTGTTCCTCCGTACATTACACACATGACCACTGAACAACATCACGTGTGCTCAAGAAATGGAGGGTTAATATACACACACACACACACACACACACACACACACACGAGGGTTTACAAGGTACATGCTGCATTAAAAAAACAATCTTGTTTGGAGCCACATTTCAGCGGCAAACCAAATACTCCATCAAACACACAAGAACCCTTTAAAGGAATACTTCACCCATACGGAACCGGCGTTCTATCATTATAAAATCACTATTAAAATATAATGAATGAGGTTTTTCTTCCCTCAGTCTTCCCTTGGCCCAGCTGTCCTGTTAATCCTAACCCTACAGTTTTACTAGTGTGATGTCAAACTAGTAAAATGTAGGGTTAGACAGTGAGACCATAAAACACTCTTTCTGCCTTTTCTCAGGCTAGGATGAACCGATTTCTAAATTGTTTGCACATTTATACTACACAGGATCTCAGAGTTCAATACACCTTCATATTTCCACCGGTGAAGTAGGTCTAACTAGACTTAAGCCCCGTGTACTTACTTGGCGTTGGTTCCGACCCAGTAGATGATTCCGTTCTCGTCAAAGTTGTGTTGGTGTCTGAAGGTGAACGTTTGTCCTTCTCTCAGCTTCCTCACAAACACGAACGAGGAACGCTCAAAGTCGTACCACTGCTTCGCCACCTGGGGGAACAAGGAGATATATATGAGATTAAAAATGAACTTTAAAAAGGTGCTACGAGGAACTTTTAAATATTTCTGAAACAGTCTTAATTTTCCCTCTGATGATCATAAATTATATGCAACAGCAAACGAGACCATCAGTGCAAAGAATGTTATTTTCATATAGTTTTTCTTAATGCCTTTGTCATGGGTATACGCTCACCCAGGAACAACAGCTGGCGTGGTTAAAACAAGCTTTATTTATTCAGTGTGTGTGTGAGAGAGTGAGTGTTTGTTTTTCGGTGTGAGTGGATGGGTGAGTGAGTGAGCGAGTGAGTGAGTGAGTGAGTGAGTGAGTGTGTGTATCTGTCTGTCTGTCTGTCTGTCTGTCTGCCTGCCTGCCTGCCTGCCTGCCTGCCTGCCTGCCTGCCTGCCTGCCTGCCTGCCTGCCTGCCTGCCTGCCTGCCCAGTGAGTGAGTGAGTGAGTGAGTGAGTGAGTGAGTGAGTGAGTGAGTGAGTGAGTGCATGAGTTCAGTGTGTGTTTGTTCATCTCCCTCTGTCTGTCTGTCTGTCTGTCTGTCTGTCTGTCTGTCTGTCTGTCTGTCTGTCTGTCTGCCTAGTGAGTGTGTGTGTTCAGAGTGTGTGTCTGTGTGTGTATATATATTGTCCCCTCACCATCTTGAGCAGATATTGTTCCAGAGATTCCACGGTAGCTAGTGTGTGTGTGAGTCTGTCTCTCTTCTGTGTGTGTCTGCCTGCCTGCTTAGTGAGAGTGAGTGAGTGAGTGAGTGAGTGAGTGAGTGAGTGAGTGAGTGAGTGAGTGAGTGAGTGAGTGAGTGAGTGAGTGAGTGCATGAGTTCAGTGTGTGTTTGTTCATCTCCCTCTGTCTGTCTGTCTGTCTGTCTGCCTGCCTGCATGCCTGCCTGCCTGCCTAGTGAGTGTGTGTGTTCAGAGTGTGTGTCTGTGAGTGTGTGTATCTGTCTGTCTGTCTGCCTGCCTGCCTGCCTGCCTGCCTGCCTGCCCAGTGAGTGTGTGTGTGTGTGTGTGAGTGTGTGTGTGTGAGTGAGTGTGTTCAGAGTGTATATATATTGTCCCCTCACCATCTTGAGCAGATATTGTTCCAGAGACTCCACGGTGGCGAGCGGTTCCATCTTTAACATCCGTCCGGTCCGATCGATCAGCGCCGTCTCCCCGGGAGCTCGCTCCAAACGGAACCGCAGCCGACGGGTCAAGATCTGATCAAAAAAAATAGATAATAAACACACACACACACGCACACACACACACACACAATACAAACACAGACAGACAGACAGACAGACATAGACACACACACACAATACACAGAAGGACAGGAAGACACACAGACAGAGACACACACAGACAGACAAACAAACACACAGACACACATAGAGAGAGAGACACACACACTCACGCACACACACACACACACACACACACACACACAATACAAATACAGACAGACAGACAGAGACACACACACACACAATACACAGAAGGACAGGAAGACATCAGGCCTGAACAATGTGTACGCCAATGGGAACAAAATCCAGCCCAAAAGAGAAAAAAAAAACCTGGACCTGGATCCAGAATCGGGGTTCCCACAGACAAGTTCGAAATGAATTTCAATCAAAGAAAAGAAAATCAGACGGACCTTGGGACTGACCTGCAGGTTGTATGTGGAGCCGGGAGTGTCGTAGAGGTGAAGAGGTAAACGTTCTATGGACTCCAGAACAGCAATCAGCTTACGGATTAAGGCAACAGCTGGACGGCTACACACACACAAACACACACAGTTTGAGATGAGACCATATAACAGAAGAATACACACACACACACACACACACAGTTTGAGATGAGACCAGATAACAGAAGAATACACACACACACACACACAGTTTGAGACCAGATAACAGAAGAATACACACACACACACACACACACAGTTTGAGATGAGACCAGATAACAGAAGAATACACACACACACACACACACGGAGACAGTTTGAGCACAACAGCACATACCTACAGTGCACGAATACACAGGTTTTTGTATGTACCTTCCATTGTTTGAGGTGCGAATAGTGTTGAATTTATGATTTAAAATTAAAATGTTGATTGGTTTTAGTCATATTTTGCTTTATATTAAAGAAGGTGAAGCTCCTGAGAAGCTACAATATGGTACAAGGTCACTGAGACCTCACAATATGTAAAGGTCACAGTAACCTTTGACCTCCAAAATCTACTCAGTTCATCTTTGAGTCAGAGTGGACATTAGTGCAAAGCTTGAAGAAACTCCCTCAAAGCGTTCTGGAGATACTGCCTGCGTTCCAAATCACATACTCTTTCTTTTTACT
>CASHTC010000723.1:0-2500 GCA_949357725.1 Hyperoplus immaculatus | reverse complement strand
CTACACATAGTATAGTGTTGTTTGCTGTTACATGTAATTTATGATCAGAGGAAAAATGAGACTGTTTTTCTGTTTCAGAAGTATTTAAAAAGGTTCCTCGTAGATACTTTAAATTAAACTAAACTGAATTACATATATTAAACTTTATTATTATTATATATATTAAACTTTATTATTATTACATATATTAAACTTTATTATTATTATATATATTAAACTTTCCATAGTGTTCTGGGCTAATGTTGATGTGTTGTAACAGCTGTAGCAGCAGTCTGGGAGTGGCAGGAGGAGGATAACGATGAGACACACCCAGTGACGTCTCGGCGGTGAACGAGTGTTTGGTTCCACGATTCGACTCGAACACGAATCCCGGAAGGTCTTCTTTCAAGATGGTCGCTTGCTGTCCGTCGCTGTTGTGTATGGCGATCTCTCCCTCCTTCAAACAGGTGAGGGACCAGTTCCCCACCAGGAGTTTTGTGGCGCCCACGGCTGATAAGATGGGCTGGCTGGGAGTCACTGCTTTGACTTGACTGCGAGCGCGCTGCAGCTTCTCGAGGAATTCACTGCGAGATTCTGGGAGAGGGAGAGGAGAGAGAGAGAGAGAGGGAGGTGGGGAGAGAGAGAGAGAGAGAGAGAGAGAGAGAGAGAGAGGGAGAGAGAGAGAGAGAGAGAGAGAGAGAGGGGGAGGGACAAGGGGGTTAGAGCAAGAAAATTAGATCAATAAGTAGGGATACACCAATCCAAAACTGATATCAGGGATAAATACAGGCTTACAGGTTTCCAATACCCTTTGATTTATTTATTTTTTTCCCCACAATGTTTTTTTTTTTTTTTTTTTTTTTTTCAAAACAGCGAAGCAAAACATTATAACAAAATATATATTAGAAAAATAAATAAAAAAATTATAATTTATTTTTTATTTTTTTAAGGCAAATTCATTTTACGTTGTCATCCGTCATGATGTCCATGTATGGCTCCCAGAGCTCGACAAGCATAAAGTAGTTCATTGTTTCTGCAGTTCCAAATCGATCCAGTAGGGGGCACAATTGTATAAATAATCCTGTGTAACCTGGCAGTTCTGTCCGGCCTGCATTTATTTCCGTTTCCACTGCATACATTGGTAAGGGGTGGGCACTGGATTGTGGGTCAGAATTGCCCAAACAGGATGCTGCTTTCAACACCAAAATTTCTCTCTGTGTGTGTGTGTGTGTGTGTGTGTGTGTGTGTGTGTGTGTGTGTGTGTGTGTGTGTGTGTGTGTGTGTATATTGTGTGGTGTGTGTGTCTGTTCGTCTATGTGTGCATAATAAGTGTGTGTTTGTCTGTCTGTCTGTCTGTCTGCCTGCCTGCCTGCCTGTCTCTCTCTCTCTCTGTCTGTCTGCCTGTCTGTCCGTCTCTCTCTCTCTCTCTCTCTCTGTCTGTCTGTCTGTCTGTCTGTCTGTCTGCCTGCCTACCTGCCTGCCTGCCTGCCTGCCTGCCTGCCTCTCTCTCTCTCTCTCTCTCTCTCTCTCTCTGTCTGTCTGTCTGTCTGCCTCTCTCTCTCTCTCTCTCTCTCTCTGTCTGTCTGTCTGTCTGTGTACATACCGGAGCTGTCCGAGCCTCCCTCTGGACTGCCACTAGAATACATCGTGGCCAGCTTCCCATCCAGGATGAACCGGAACCAGCCGTTGGAGCCGTTGGACAGTTCCAGGGCCGCGGCGTCGGACCAGATGTACAGACAGTCTCTGCCCCGGATGATGGACCAATCCTTCCAGTGGTACGGCTTCCCCTGCTGGATCTCCCTGGCATCCTCCTGGGCCTCCTCCTCCTGGGGCAAGGAGACAGAGGATACAGGGGGTTTAGTAAGTCACTATACATTTTATCCTTTTTTTCAAATATTTATTTCTTCTAAGCATTTCTTTTTTTGCATACGATATATTTATAGAGTACAGATATGAAAAAACCATAGCACAGATAATAATAAATCCCTCCTGAACCTCGTTCTCCTGGTAGCAACAATATACAATACAGGTTTTTAATTAGTCACGATATATTTAACATGGTCTGATAAATGTTTTGAGTTCTTTGCAAGGATGAAAAGATTAAAAATAAAATGCTATTTATAATATAAATATATATATATATATTCTTTTTAATTATTCGAATAAAATAATTATTTTTAAAATATTAAAAAAATTGCAACATCAGGAGAAAAAAAAGATAATTAATAAAATCCCAATTTCTTAACATTTAATTGAGACATTTTAATATTAACTGAGGCCTTATTTTCTAACCCTAATACAACTTTTGGAGGATCCGTGGGCACCTAATAAAGCAGAACTACTCTATAGATCTTTAGCCTTAGTGAGTTATCACACACACACACACTCTCACACACACACACACAGTATCTCTCACACACACACAGTATCTCTCACACACACACACACAGTATCTCTCACACACACACACACACACACACACAGTATCTCTCACACTCACACACACAGTATCTCTCACACA
>CASHTC010000721.1:101374-119151 GCA_949357725.1 Hyperoplus immaculatus | reverse complement strand
AACCCTAACCCTAACCCTAACCCTAACCCTAACCCTAACCCTAACCCTAACCCTAACCCTAACCCTAACCCTAACCCTAACCCTAACCCTAACCCTAACCCTAACCCTAACCCTAACCCTAACCCTAACCCTAACCCTAACCCTAACCCTAACCCTAACCCTAACCCTAACCCTAACCCTAACCCTAACCCTAACCCTAACCCTAACCCTAACCCTAACCCAACCCTAACCCTAACCCTAACCCTAACCCTAACCCTAACCCTAACCCTAACCCTAACCCTAACCCTAACCCTAACCCTAACCCTAACCCTAACCCTAACCCTAACCCTAACCCTAACCCTAACCCTAACCCTAACCCTAACCCTAACCCTAACCCTAACCCTAACCCTAACCCTAACCCTAACCCTAACCCTAACCCTAACCCTAACCCTAACCCTAACCCTAACCCTAACCCTAACCCTAACCCTAACCCTAACCCTAACCCTAACCCTAACCCTAACCCTAACCCTAACCCTAACCCTAACCCTAACCCTAACCCTAACCCTAACCCTAACCCTAACCCTAACCCTAACCCTAACCCTAACCCTAACCCTAACCCTAACCCTAACCCTAACCCTAACCCTAACCCTAACCCTAACCCTAACCCTAACCCTAACCCTAACCCTAACCCTAACCCTAACCCTAACCCTAACCCTAACCCTAACCCTAACCCTAACCCTAACCCTAACCCTAACCCTAACCCTAACCCCTAACCCTAACCCTAACCCTAACCCTAACCCTAACCCTAACCCTAACCCTAACCCTAACCCTAACCCTAACCCTAACCCTAACCCTAACCCTAACCCTAACCCTAACCCTAACCCTAACCCTAACCCTAACCCTAACCCTAACCCTAACCCTAACCCTAACCCTAACCCTAACCCTAACCCTAACCCTAACCCTAACCCTAACCCTAACCCTAACCCTAACCCTAACCCTAACCCTAACCCTAACCCTAACCCTAACCCTAACCCTAACCCTAACCCTAACCCTAACCCTAACCCTAACCCTAACCCTAACCCTAACCCTAACCCTAACCCTAACCCTAACCCTAACCCTAACCCTAACCCTAACCCTAACCCTAACCCTAACCCTAACCCTAACCCTAACCCTAACCCTAACCCTAACCCTAACCCTAACCCTAACCCTAACCCTAACCCTAACCCTAACCCTAACCCTAACCCTAACCCTAACCCTAACCCTAACCCTAACCCTAACCCTAACCCTAACCCTAACCCTAACCCTAACCCTAACCCTAACCCTAACCCTAACCCTAACCCTAACCCTAACCCTAACCCTAACCCTAACCCTAACCCTAACCCTAACCCTAACCCTAACCCTAACCCTAACCCTAACCCTAACCCTAACCCTAACCCTAACCCTAACCCTAACCCTAACCCTAACCCTAACCCTAACCCTAACCCTAACCCTAACCCTAACCCTAACCCTAACCCTAACCCTAACCCTAACCCTAACCCTAACCCTAACCCTAACCCTAACCCTAACCCTAACCCTAACCCTAACCCTAACCCTAACCCTAACCCTAACCCTAACCCTAACCCTAACCCTAACCCTAACCCTAACCCTAACCCTAACCCTAACCCTAACCCTAACCCTAACCCTAACCCTAACCCTAACCCTAACCCTAACCCTAACCCTAACCCTAACCCTAACCCTAACCCTAACCCTAACCCTAACCCTAACCCTAACCCTAACCCTAACCCTAACCCTAACCCTAACCCTAACCCTAACCCTAACCCTAACCCTAACCCTAACCCTAACCCTAACCCTAACCCTAACCCTAACCCTAACCCTAACCCTAACCCTAACCCTAACCCTAACCCTAACCCTAACCCTAACCCTAACCCTAACCCTAACCCTAACCCTAACCCTAACCCTAACCCTAACCCTAACCCTAACCCTAACCCTAACCCTAACCCTAACCCTAACCCTAACCCTAACCCTAACCCTAACCCTAACCCTAACCCTAACCCTAACCCTAACCCTAACCCTAACCCTAACCCTAACCCTAACCCTAACCCTAACCCTAACCCTAACCCTAACCCTAACCCTAACCCTAACCCTAACCCTAACCCTAACCCTAACCCTAACCCTAACCCTAACCCTAACCCTAACCCTAACCCTAACCCTAACCCTAACCCTAACCCTAACCCTAACCCTAACCCTAACCCTAACCCTAACCCTAACCCTAACCCTAACCCTAACCCTAACCCTAACCCTAACCCTAACCCTAACCCTAACCCTAACCCTAACCCTAACCCTAACCCTAACCCTAACCCTAACCCTAACCCTAACCCTAACCCTAACCCTAACCCTAACCCTAACCCTAACCCTAACCCTAACCCTAACCCTAACCCTAACCCTAACCCTAACCCTAACCCTAACCCTAACCCTAACCCTAACCCTAACCCTAACCCTAACCCTAACCCTAACCCTAACCCTAACCCTAACCCTAACCCTAACCCTAACCCTAACCCTAACCCTAACCCTAACCCTAACCCTAACCCTAACCCTAACCCTAACCCTAACCCTAACCCTAACCCTAACCCTAACCCTAACCCTAACCCTAACCCTAACCCTAACCCTAACCCTAACCCTAACCCTAACCCTAACCCTAACCCTAACCCTAACCCTAACCCTAACCCTAACCCTAACCCTAACCCTAACCCTAACCCTAACCCTAACCCTAACCCTAACCCTAACCCTAACCCTAACCCTAACCCTAACCCTAACCCTAACCCTAACCCTAACCCTAACCCTAACCCTAACCCTAACCCTAACCCTAACCCTAACCCTAACCCTAACCCTAACCCTAACCCTAACCCTAACCCTAACCCTAACCCTAACCCTAACCCTAACCCTAACCCTAACCCTAACCCTAACCCTAACCCTAACCCTAACCCTAACCCTAACCCTAACCCTAACCCTAACCCTAACCCTAACCCTAACCCTAACCCTAACCCTAACCCTAACCCTAACCCTAACCCTAACCCTAACCCTAACCCTAACCCTAACCCTAACCCTAACCCTAACCCTAACCCTAACCCTAACCCTAACCCTAACCCTAACCCTAACCCTAACCCTAACCCTAACCCTAACCCTAACCCTAACCCTAACCCTAACCCTAACCCTAACCCTAACCCTAACCCTAACCCTAACCCTAACCCTAACCCTAACCCTAACCCTAACCCTAACCCTAACCCTAACCCTAACCCTAACCCTAACCCTAACCCTAACCCTAACCCTAACCCTAACCCTAACCCTAACCCTAACCCTAACCCTAACCCTAACCCTAACCCTAACCCTAACCCTAACCCTAACCCTAACCCTAACCCTAACCCTAACCCTAACCCTAACCCTAACCCTAACCCTAACCCTAACCCTAACCCTAACCCTAACCCTAACCCTAACCCTAACCCTAACCCTAACCCTAACCCTAACCCTAACCCTAACCCTAACCCTAACCCTAACCCTAACCCTAACCCTAACCCTAACCCTAACCCTAACCCTAACCCTAACCCTAACCCTAACCCTAACCCTAACCCTAACCCTAACCCTAACCCTAACCCTAACCCTAACCCTAACCCTAACCCTAACCCTAACCCTAACCCTAACCCTAACCCTAACCCTAACCCTAACCCTAACCCTAACCCTAACCCTAACCCTAACCCTAACCCTAACCCTAACCCTAACCCTAACCCTAACCCTAACCCTAACCCTAACCCTAACCCTAACCCTAACCCTAACCCTAACCCTAACCCTAACCCTAACCCTAACCCTAACCCTAACCCTAACCCTAACCCTAACCCTAACCCTAACCCTAACCCTAACCCTAACCCTAACCCTAACCCTAACCCTAACCCTAACCCTAACCCTAACCCTAACCCTAACCCTAACCCTAACCCTAACCCTAACCCTAACCCTAACCCTAACCCTAACCCTAACCCTAACCCTAACCCTAACCCTAACCCTAACCCTAACCCTAACCCTAACCCTAACCCTAACCCTAACCCTAACCCTAACCCTAACCCTAACCCTAACCCTAACCCTAACCCTAACCCTAACCCTAACCCTAACCCTAACCCTAACCCTAACCCTAACCCTAACCCTAACCCTAACCCTAACCCTAACCCTAACCCTAACCCTAACCCTAACCCTAACCCTAACCCTAACCCTAACCCTAACCCTAACCCTAACCCTAACCCTAACCCTAACCCTAACCCTAACCCTAACCCTAACCCTAACCCTAACCCTAACCCTAACCCTAACCCTAACCCTAACCCTAACCCTAACCCTAACCCTAACCCTAACCCTAACCCTAACCCTAACCCTAACCCTAACCCTAACCCTAACCCTAACCCTAACCCCTAACCCTAACCCTAACCCTAACCCTAACCCTAACCCTAACCCTAACCCTAACCCTAACCCTAACCCTAACCCTAACCCTAACCCTAACCCTAACCCTAACCCTAACACACACACAGGTCAGAAAATTAAATGCACATTCCTAATATATTAATATTGATAATAATAATGTGTGTTAGTGAGTGAGTGTGTATTAACCCTGTGTGTGTGTGTGTGTGTGTGTGTACTCACGCGTTGGGGGTGTAGACATACAGACAGACAGACAGACAGACAGACTGATATAGATGCTTTTGCATGTGAATACGAATGTTTTTCATTGATTAAGACGTGTTGTTGATGACGTTGTAACACACTGGAAGAGACAGGAGACTGGCTTTGGAATGAGAGTCTAAAAAAACATTTATTTTGATTTATCAAAAGCACAGTCATGCATTGATATGTATTATCTCCGCAAAGCCACAAGAGGGCAGCATTGGCCCATATTGGAACTTTTTTTTTTGGACTCAGCACTTAGAAAGATGTTTCGCTTATAACTCCAGAACCGTAGGTCCTAGAGACTTGAAACCAAGTTATGTCCGACATAATTCGGGCACGCTGAACACACTGGAGTTGTCCCCGAGTCTCTACGACCTTCCCTTCAGGAGATACAGAACTTTTAAACATAAAAACACTCATAACTCGGAAACCAAAGCTCCCAGAGCCTCGGGGGTAGCACCATTGGAAAGCCCATCCCAAAATTAGTCTAGTAGGCCACTTTAAATGTCAACTTTACCTTTTCAAGGAGAGTTATTTGACGATGGCCCTTTGGGCCATCCTGGTTAAAACCCCCTTATCCTAGCCCAGCTTCCACATTCAGATTCCACATTCCACATTCAGCTTCCACATTCAGCTTCCACATTCAGATTCCACATTCAGATTCCACATTCCACATTCAGATTCCACATTCAGATTCCACATTCAGATTCCACATTCCACATTCAGATTCCACATTCAGATTCCACATTCCACATTCAGATTCCACATTCAGATTCCAACTTTTTACATAGGGTTTTTAGAAAACTTCACTACAGACCATTACCAGACCACTCGAAATGGCCTGAAACGTGCTCATAGACACTTCCTGGGGGAACTTTTTTTTTTTGGACTCAACACTTAGAGATATTTTCAATGACGCCCATTCATTCCCATTGGGCCGACGTTTTCGCTTATAACTCCAGAACCGTAGGTCCTAGAGACTTGAAACCAAGTTCCGTCAGACATAATTCCGCCACGCTGAACACACTGGAGTTGTCCCCGAGTCTCTACGACCTTCCGTTCAGGAGATACAGAACTTTTAAACATAAAAACACTCATAACTCGGAAAACAAAGCTCCTAGAGCCTCGGGGGTAGCACCATTGGAAAGCCCATCCCAAAATTAGTCTAGTAGGCCACTTTAAATGTCAACTTTACCTTTTCAAGGAGAGTTATTTGACGATGGCCCTTTGGGCCATCCTGGTTAAAACCCCCTTATCCTAACCCTAACCCTAACCCTAACCCTAACCCTAACCCTAACCCTAACCCTAACCCTAACCCTAACCCTAACCCTAACCCTAACCCTAACCCTAACCCTAACCCTAACCCTAACCCTAACCCTAACCCTAACCCTAACCCTAACCCTAACCCTAACCCTAACCCTAACCCTAACCCTAACCCTAACCCTAACCCTAACCCTAACCCTAACCCTAACCCTAACCCTAACCCTAAACCCAACCCTAACCCTAACCCAACCCTAACCCTAACCCTAACCCTAACCCTAACCCTAACCCTAACCCTAACCCTAACCCTGGGCAGATTGCTCTTAACCTAACCCTAACCCTAACCCTAACCCTAACCCTAACCCTAACCCTAACCCTAACCCTAACCCTAACCCTAACACACACACAGGTCAGAAAATTAAATGCACATTCCTAATATATTAATATTGATAATAATAATGTGTGTTAGTGAGTGAGTGTGTATTAACCCTGTGTGTGTGTGTGTGTGTGTGTGTACTCACGCGTTGGGGGTGTAGACATACAGACAGACAGACAGACAGACAGACTGATATAGATGCTTTTGCATGTGAATACGAATGTTTTTCATTGATTAAGACGTGTTGTTGATGACGTTGTAACACACTGGAAGAGACAGGAGACTGGCTTTGGAATGAGAGTCTAAAAAAACATTTATTTTGATTTATCAAAAGCACAGTCATGCATTGATATGTATTATCTCCGCAAAGCCACAAGAGGGCAGCATTGGCCCATATTGGAACTTTTTTTTTTGGACTCAGCACTTAGAAAGATGTTTCGCTTATAACTCCAGAACCGTAGGTCCTAGAGACTTGAAACCAAGTTATGTCCGACATAATTCGGGCACGCTGAACACACTGGAGTTGTCCCCGAGTCTCTACGACCTTCCCTTCAGGAGATACAGAACTTTTAAACATAAAAACACTCATAACTCGGAAACCAAAGCTCCCAGAGCCTCGGGGGTAGCACCATTGGAAAGCCCATCCCAAAATTAGTCTAGTAGGCCACTTTAAATGTCAACTTTACCTTTTCAAGGAGAGTTATTTGACGATGGCCCTTTGGGCCATCCTGGTTAAAACCCCCTTATCCTAGCCCAGCTTCCACATTCAGATTCCACATTCCACATTCAGCTTCCACATTCAGCTTCCACATTCAGATTCCACATTCAGATTCCACATTCCACATTCAGATTCCACATTCAGATTCCACATTCAGATTCCACATTCCACATTCAGATTCCACATTCAGATTCCACATTCCACATTCAGATTCCACATTCAGATTCCAACTTTTTACATAGGGTTTTTAGAAAACTTCACTACAGACCATTACCAGACCACTCGAAATGGCCTGAAACGTGCTCATAGACACTTCCTGGGGGAACTTTTTTTTTTTGGACTCAACACTTAGAGATATTTTCAATGACGCCCATTCATTCCCATTGGGCCGACGTTTTCGCTTATAACTCCAGAACCGTAGGTCCTAGAGACTTGAAACCAAGTTCCGTCAGACATAATTCCGCCACGCTGAACACACTGGAGTTGTCCCCGAGTCTCTACGACCTTCCGTTCAGGAGATACAGAACTTTTAAACATAAAAACACTCATAACTCGGAAAACAAAGCTCCTAGAGCCTCGGGGGTAGCACCATTGGAAAGCCCATCCCAAAATTAGTCTAGTAGGCCACTTTAAATGTCAACTTTACCTTTTCAAGGAGAGTTATTTGACGATGGCCCTTTGGGCCATCCTGGTTAAAACCCCCTTATCCTAACCCTAACCCTAACCCTAACCCTAACCCTAACCCTAACCCTAACCCTAACCCTAACCCTAACCCTAACCCTAACCCTAACCCTAACCCTAACCCTAACCCTAACCCCTAACCCTAACCCTAACCCTAACCCTAACCCTAACCCTAACCCTAACCCTAACCCTAACCCTAACCCTAACCCTAACCCTAACCCTAACCCTAACCCTAACCCTAACCCTAACCCTAACCCTAACCCTAACCCTAACCCTAACCCTAACCCTAACCCTAACCCCTAACCCTAACCCTAACCCTAACCCTAACCCTAACCCTAACCCTAACCCTAACCCTAACCCTAACCCTAACCCTAACACACACACAGGTCAGAAAATTAAATGCACATTCCTAATATATTAATATTGATAATAATAATGTGTGTTAGTGAGTGAGTGTGTATTAACCCTGTGTGTGTGTGTGTGTGTGTGTGTACTCACGCGTTGGGGGTGTAGACATACAGACAGACAGACAGACAGACAGACTGATATAGATGCTTTTGCATGTGAATACGAATGTTTTTCATTGATTAAGACGTGTTGTTGATGACGTTGTAACACACTGGAAGAGACAGGAGACTGGCTTTGGAATGAGAGTCTAAAAAAACATTTATTTTGATTTATCAAAAGCACAGTCATGCATTGATATGTATTATCTCCGCAAAGCCACAAGAGGGCAGCATTGGCCCATATTGGAACTTTTTTTTTTGGACTCAGCACTTAGAAAGATGTTTCGCTTATAACTCCAGAACCGTAGGTCCTAGAGACTTGAAACCAAGTTATGTCCGACATAATTCGGGCACGCTGAACACACTGGAGTTGTCCCCGAGTCTCTACGACCTTCCCTTCAGGAGATACAGAACTTTTAAACATAAAAACACTCATAACTCGGAAACCAAAGCTCCCAGAGCCTCGGGGGTAGCACCATTGGAAAGCCCATCCCAAAATTAGTCTAGTAGGCCACTTTAAATGTCAACTTTACCTTTTCAAGGAGAGTTATTTGACGATGGCCCTTTGGGCCATCCTGGTTAAAACCCCCTTATCCTAGCCCAGCTTCCACATTCAGATTCCACATTCCACATTCAGCTTCCACATTCAGCTTCCACATTCAGATTCCACATTCAGATTCCACATTCCACATTCAGATTCCACATTCAGATTCCACATTCAGATTCCACATTCCACATTCAGATTCCACATTCAGATTCCACATTCCACATTCAGATTCCACATTCAGATTCCAACTTTTTACATAGGGTTTTTAGAAAACTTCACTACAGACCATTACCAGACCACTCGAAATGGCCTGAAACGTGCTCATAGACACTTCCTGGGGGAACTTTTTTTTTTTGGACTCAACACTTAGAGATATTTTCAATGACGCCCATTCATTCCCATTGGGCCGACGTTTTCGCTTATAACTCCAGAACCGTAGGTCCTAGAGACTTGAAACCAAGTTCCGTCAGACATAATTCCGCCACGCTGAACACACTGGAGTTGTCCCCGAGTCTCTACGACCTTCCGTTCAGGAGATACAGAACTTTTAAACATAAAAACACTCATAACTCGGAAAACAAAGCTCCTAGAGCCTCGGGGGTAGCACCATTGGAAAGCCCATCCCAAAATTAGTCTAGTAGGCCACTTTAAATGTCAACTTTACCTTTTCAAGGAGAGTTATTTGACGATGGCCCTTTGGGCCATCCTGGTTAAAACCCCCTTATCCTAGCCCAGCTTCCACATTCAGATTCCACATTCCACATTCAGCTTCCACATTCAGATTCCACATTCAGATTCCACATTCCACATTCAGATTCCACATTCAGATTCCACATTCCACTTCCACATTCAGATTCCACATTCAGATTCCACATTCCACATTCAGATTCCACATTCAGATTCCACATTCCACATTCAGATTCCACATTCAGATTCCAGATTCCACATTCAGATTCCACATTCAGATTCCACATTCCACATTCAGATTCCACATTCAGATTCCACATTCCACATACAGATTCCACATTCAGATTCCACATTCCACATTCAGATTCCACATTCAGATTCCAACTTTTTACATAGGGTTTTTAGAAAACTTCACCACAGACCATTACCAGACCACTCAAAATGGCCTGGAACGTGCTCCTAGACACTTTCTGTGGGAAGTATTTTTGACTCCACACTTAGTCAAATTTTCACACAATTTCACTTGTACTCATTTGGCCATAACTTCTGATAGGAAGGTCATAAAGACCTACTTTCAACGGATTTGGAATCAGGAAGAGCCCCTCTTTCAACAGACATATTATGGGCCAAAACACTACTGCGCATGCGCAGACCAAATCGGCCATAACTCGGGATAGAAACAACATAGAACCAAAATTTCAACGGATTCTGATCCGTCCCCACGCCTAGTATCTTGGTTAAAAATCTTGTGCAGTTGCCCCTCCCCTACCAGACGTTATTCCCAAAAAACCTGTTTTTCCATGTTAAAAAAAGTTACTCGGAAATGGCTAAAAATTGGTGAGCATGTAGTCCTGGCCAAGGGCTACAACAGGCACTGCTTGGAATTGTGTTGCCCCTCTGCGTTGGGGAGTTACAGAGCTTCAAACTTTTCAAATCGCGATTGCAGTACCCACAATCGCCACCAGGGGGACGAAACTTTTTCGGCCAATGCGCCTGGTCCCAAGGTATCCGAGGATGGTCTCGGTATGAGGTTGCCCCTCTGCGTTCAAAATTTACGTCCAAAAAACCACTTTTGAAAAGTGGGCAGATTGCTCTTAACCTAACCCTAACCCTAACCCTAACCCTAACCCTAACCCTAACCCTAACCCTAACCCTAACCCTAACCCTAACCCTAACCCTAACCCTAACCCTAACCCTAACCCTAACCCTAACCCTAACCCTAACCCTAACCCTAACCCTAACCCTAACCCCTAACCCTAACCCTAACCCTAACCCTAACCCTAACCCTAACCCTAACCCTAACCCTAACCCTAACCCTAACACACACACAGGTCAGAAAATTAAATGCACATTCCTAATATATTAATATTGATAATAATAATGTGTGTTAGTGAGTGAGTGTGTATTAACCCTGTGTGTGTGTGTGTGTGTGTGTGTACTCACGCGTTGGGGGTGTAGACATACAGACAGACAGACAGACAGACAGACTGATATAGATGCTTTTGCATGTGAATACGAATGTTTTTCATTGATTAAGACGTGTTGTTGATGACGTTGTAACACACTGGAAGAGACAGGAGACTGGCTTTGGAATGAGAGTCTAAAAAAACATTTATTTTGATTTATCAAAAGCACAGTCATGCATTGATATGTATTATCTCCGCAAAGCCACAAGAGGGCAGCATTGGCCCATATTGGAACTTTTTTTTTTGGACTCAGCACTTAGAAAGATGTTTCGCTTATAACTCCAGAACCGTAGGTCCTAGAGACTTGAAACCAAGTTATGTCCGACATAATTCGGGCACGCTGAACACACTGGAGTTGTCCCCGAGTCTCTACGACCTTCCCTTCAGGAGATACAGAACTTTTAAACATAAAAACACTCATAACTCGGAAACCAAAGCTCCCAGAGCCTCGGGGGTAGCACCATTGGAAAGCCCATCCCAAAATTAGTCTAGTAGGCCACTTTAAATGTCAACTTTACCTTTTCAAGGAGAGTTATTTGACGATGGCCCTTTGGGCCATCCTGGTTAAAACCCCCTTATCCTAGCCCAGCTTCCACATTCAGATTCCACATTCCACATTCAGCTTCCACATTCAGCTTCCACATTCAGATTCCACATTCAGATTCCACATTCCACATTCAGATTCCACATTCAGATTCCACATTCAGATTCCACATTCCACATTCAGATTCCACATTCAGATTCCACATTCCACATTCAGATTCCACATTCAGATTCCAACTTTTTACATAGGGTTTTTAGAAAACTTCACTACAGACCATTACCAGACCACTCGAAATGGCCTGAAACGTGCTCATAGACACTTCCTGGGGGAACTTTTTTTTTTTGGACTCAACACTTAGAGATATTTTCAATGACGCCCATTCATTCCCATTGGGCCGACGTTTTCGCTTATAACTCCAGAACCGTAGGTCCTAGAGACTTGAAACCAAGTTCCGTCAGACATAATTCCGCCACGCTGAACACACTGGAGTTGTCCCCGAGTCTCTACGACCTTCCGTTCAGGAGATACAGAACTTTTAAACATAAAAACACTCATAACTCGGAAAACAAAGCTCCTAGAGCCTCGGGGGTAGCACCATTGGAAAGCCCATCCCAAAATTAGTCTAGTAGGCCACTTTAAATGTCAACTTTACCTTTTCAAGGAGAGTTATTTGACGATGGCCCTTTGGGCCATCCTGGTTAAAACCCCCTTATCCTAACCCTAACCCTAACCCTAACCCTAACCCTAACCCTAACCCTAACCCTAACCCTAACCCTAACCCTAACCCTAACCCTAACCCTAACCCTAACCCTAACCCTAACCCCTAACCCTAACCCTAACCCTAACCCTAACCCTAACCCTAACCCTAACCCTAACCCTAACCCTAACCCTAACCCTAACCCTAACCCTAACCCTAACCCTAACCCTAACCCTAACCCTAACCCTAACCCTAACCCTAACCCTAACCCTAACCCTAACCCTAACCCCTAACCCTAACCCTAACCCTAACCCTAACCCTAACCCTAACCCTAACCCTAACCCTAACCCTAACCCTAACCCTAACACACACACAGGTCAGAAAATTAAATGCACATTCCTAATATATTAATATTGATAATAATAATGTGTGTTAGTGAGTGAGTGTGTATTAACCCTGTGTGTGTGTGTGTGTGTGTGTGTACTCACGCGTTGGGGGTGTAGACATACAGACAGACAGACAGACAGACAGACTGATATAGATGCTTTTGCATGTGAATACGAATGTTTTTCATTGATTAAGACGTGTTGTTGATGACGTTGTAACACACTGGAAGAGACAGGAGACTGGCTTTGGAATGAGAGTCTAAAAAAACATTTATTTTGATTTATCAAAAGCACAGTCATGCATTGATATGTATTATCTCCGCAAAGCCACAAGAGGGCAGCATTGGCCCATATTGGAACTTTTTTTTTTGGACTCAGCACTTAGAAAGATGTTTCGCTTATAACTCCAGAACCGTAGGTCCTAGAGACTTGAAACCAAGTTATGTCCGACATAATTCGGGCACGCTGAACACACTGGAGTTGTCCCCGAGTCTCTACGACCTTCCCTTCAGGAGATACAGAACTTTTAAACATAAAAACACTCATAACTCGGAAACCAAAGCTCCCAGAGCCTCGGGGGTAGCACCATTGGAAAGCCCATCCCAAAATTAGTCTAGTAGGCCACTTTAAATGTCAACTTTACCTTTTCAAGGAGAGTTATTTGACGATGGCCCTTTGGGCCATCCTGGTTAAAACCCCCTTATCCTAGCCCAGCTTCCACATTCAGATTCCACATTCCACATTCAGCTTCCACATTCAGCTTCCACATTCAGATTCCACATTCAGATTCCACATTCCACATTCAGATTCCACATTCAGATTCCACATTCAGATTCCACATTCCACATTCAGATTCCACATTCAGATTCCACATTCCACATTCAGATTCCACATTCAGATTCCAACTTTTTACATAGGGTTTTTAGAAAACTTCACTACAGACCATTACCAGACCACTCGAAATGGCCTGAAACGTGCTCATAGACACTTCCTGGGGGAACTTTTTTTTTTTGGACTCAACACTTAGAGATATTTTCAATGACGCCCATTCATTCCCATTGGGCCGACGTTTTCGCTTATAACTCCAGAACCGTAGGTCCTAGAGACTTGAAACCAAGTTCCGTCAGACATAATTCCGCCACGCTGAACACACTGGAGTTGTCCCCGAGTCTCTACGACCTTCCGTTCAGGAGATACAGAACTTTTAAACATAAAAACACTCATAACTCGGAAAACAAAGCTCCTAGAGCCTCGGGGGTAGCACCATTGGAAAGCCCATCCCAAAATTAGTCTAGTAGGCCACTTTAAATGTCAACTTTACCTTTTCAAGGAGAGTTATTTGACGATGGCCCTTTGGGCCATCCTGGTTAAAACCCCCTTATCCTAGCCCAGCTTCCACATTCAGATTCCACATTCCACATTCAGCTTCCACATTCAGATTCCACATTCAGATTCCACATTCCACATTCAGATTCCACATTCAGATTCCACATTCCACTTCCACATTCAGATTCCACATTCAGATTCCACATTCCACATTCAGATTCCACATTCAGATTCCACATTCCACATTCAGATTCCACATTCAGATTCCAGATTCCACATTCAGATTCCACATTCAGATTCCACATTCCACATTCAGATTCCACATTCAGATTCCACATTCCACATACAGATTCCACATTCAGATTCCACATTCCACATTCAGATTCCACATTCAGATTCCAACTTTTTACATAGGGTTTTTAGAAAACTTCACCACAGACCATTACCAGACCACTCAAAATGGCCTGGAACGTGCTCCTAGACACTTTCTGTGGGAAGTATTTTTGACTCCACACTTAGTCAAATTTTCACACAATTTCACTTGTACTCATTTGGCCATAACTTCTGATAGGAAGGTCATAAAGACCTACTTTCAACGGATTTGGAATCAGGAAGAGCCCCTCTTTCAACAGACATATTATGGGCCAAAACACTACTGCGCATGCGCAGACCAAATCGGCCATAACTCGGGATAGAAACAACATAGAACCAAAATTTCAACGGATTCTGATCCGTCCCCACGCCTAGTATCTTGGTTAAAAATCTTGTGCAGTTGCCCCTCCCCTACCAGACGTTATTCCCAAAAAACCTGTTTTTCCATGTTAAAAAAAGTTACTCGGAAATGGCTAAAAATTGGTGAGCATGTAGTCCTGGCCAAGGGCTACAACAGGCACTGCTTGGAATTGTGTTGCCCCTCTGCGTTGGGGAGTTACAGAGCTTCAAACTTTTCAAATCGCGATTGCAGTACCCACAATCGCCACCAGGGGGACGAAACTTTTTCGGCCAATGCGCCTGGTCCCAAGGTATCCGAGGATGGTCTCGGTATGAGGTTGCCCCTCTGCGTTCAAAATTTACGTCCAAAAAACCACTTTTGAAAAGTGGGCAGATTGCTCTTAACCTAACCCTAACCCTAACCCTAACCCTAACCCTAACCCTAACCCTAACCCTAACCCTAACCCTAACCCTAACCCTAACCCTAACCCTAACCCTAACCCTAACCCTAACCCTAACCCTAACCCTAACCCTAACCCTAACCCTAACCCTAACCCTAACCCCTAACCCTAACCCTAACCCTAACCCTAACCCTAACCCTAACCCTAACCCTAACCCTAACCCTAACCCTAACACACACACAGGTCAGAAAATTAAATGCACATTCCTAATATATTAATATTGATAATAATAATGTGTGTTAGTGAGTGAGTGTGTATTAACCCTGTGTGTGTGTGTGTGTGTGTGTGTACTCACGCGTTGGGGGTGTAGACATACAGACAGACAGACAGACAGACAGACTGATATAGATGCTTTTGCATGTGAATACGAATGTTTTTCATTGATTAAGACGTGTTGTTGATGACGTTGTAACACACTGGAAGAGACAGGAGACTGGCTTTGGAATGAGAGTCTAAAAAAACATTTATTTTGATTTATCAAAAGCACAGTCATGCATTGATATGTATTATCTCCGCAAAGCCACAAGAGGGCAGCATTGGCCCATATTGGAACTTTTTTTTTTGGACTCAGCACTTAGAAAGATGTTTCGCTTATAACTCCAGAACCGTAGGTCCTAGAGACTTGAAACCAAGTTATGTCCGACATAATTCGGGCACGCTGAACACACTGGAGTTGTCCCCGAGTCTCTACGACCTTCCCTTCAGGAGATACAGAACTTTTAAACATAAAAACACTCATAACTCGGAAACCAAAGCTCCCAGAGCCTCGGGGGTAGCACCATTGGAAAGCCCATCCCAAAATTAGTCTAGTAGGCCACTTTAAATGTCAACTTTACCTTTTCAAGGAGAGTTATTTGACGATGGCCCTTTGGGCCATCCTGGTTAAAACCCCCTTATCCTAGCCCAGCTTCCACATTCAGATTCCACATTCCACATTCAGCTTCCACATTCAGCTTCCACATTCAGATTCCACATTCAGATTCCACATTCCACATTCAGATTCCACATTCAGATTCCACATTCAGATTCCACATTCCACATTCAGATTCCACATTCAGATTCCACATTCCACATTCAGATTCCACATTCAGATTCCAACTTTTTACATAGGGTTTTTAGAAAACTTCACTACAGACCATTACCAGACCACTCGAAATGGCCTGAAACGTGCTCATAGACACTTCCTGGGGGAACTTTTTTTTTTTGGACTCAACACTTAGAGATATTTTCAATGACGCCCATTCATTCCCATTGGGCCGACGTTTTCGCTTATAACTCCAGAACCGTAGGTCCTAGAGACTTGAAACCAAGTTCCGTCAGACATAATTCCGCCACGCTGAACACACTGGAGTTGTCCCCGAGTCTCTACGACCTTCCGTTCAGGAGATACAGAACTTTTAAACATAAAAACACTCATAACTCGGAAAACAATAGAGCCTCGGGGGTAGCACCATTGGAAAGCCCATCCCAAAATTAGTCTAGTAGGCCACTTTAAATGTCAACTTTACCTTTTCAAGGAGAGTTATTTGACGATGGCCCTTTGGGCCATCCTGGTTAAAACCCCCTTATCCTAACCCTAACCCTAACCCTAACCCTAACCCTAACCCTAACCCTAACCCTAACCCTAACCCTAACCCTAACCCTAACCCTAACCCTAACCCTAACCCTAACCCTAACCCCTAACCCTAACCCTAACCCTAACCCTAACCCTAACCCTAACCCTAACCCTAACCCTAACCCTAACCCTAACCCTAACCCTAACCCTAACCCTAACCCTAACCCTAACCCTAACCCTAACCCTAACCCTAACCCTAACCCTAACCCTAACCCTAACCCTAACCCTAACCCCTAACCCTAACCCTAACCCTAACCCTAACCCTAACCCTAACCCTAACCCTAACCCTAACCCTAACCCTAACCCTAACACACACACAGGTCAGAAAATTAAATGCACATTCCTAATATATTAATATTGATAATAATAATGTGTGTTAGTGAGTGAGTGTGTATTAACCCTGTGTGTGTGTGTGTGTGTGTGTGTACTCACGCGTTGGGGGTGTAGACATACAGACAGACAGACAGACAGACAGACTGATATAGATGCTTTTGCATGTGAATACGAATGTTTTTCATTGATTAAGACGTGTTGTTGATGACGTTGTAACACACTGGAAGAGACAGGAGACTGGCTTTGGAATGAGAGTCTAAAAAAACATTTATTTTGATTTATCAAAAGCACAGTCATGCATTGATATGTATTATCTCCGCAAAGCCACAAGAGGGCAGCATTGGCCCATATTGGAACTTTTTTTTTTGGACTCAGCACTTAGAAAGATGTTTCGCTTATAACTCCAGAACCGTAGGTCCTAGAGACTTGAAACCAAGTTATGTCCGACATAATTCGGGCACGCTGAACACACTGGAGTTGTCCCCGAGTCTCTACGACCTTCCCTTCAGGAGATACAGAACTTTTAAACATAAAAACACTCATAACTCGGAAACCAAAGCTCCCAGAGCCTCGGGGGTAGCACCATTGGAAAGCCCATCCCAAAATTAGTCTAGTAGGCCACTTTAAATGTCAACTTTACCTTTTCAAGGAGAGTTATTTGACGATGGCCCTTTGGGCCATCCTGGTTAAAACCCCCTTATCCTAGCCCAGCTTCCACATTCAGATTCCACATTCCACATTCAGCTTCCACATTCAGCTTCCACATTCAGATTCCACATTCAG
>CASHTC010000721.1:76374-96374 GCA_949357725.1 Hyperoplus immaculatus | reverse complement strand
TGGTTAAAACCCCCTTATCCTAACCCTAACCCTAACCCTAACCCTAACCCTAACCCTAACCCTAACCCTAACCCTAACCCTAACCCTAACCCTAACCCTAACCCTAACCCTAACCCTAACCCTAACCCTAACCCTAACCCTAACCCTAACCCTAACCCTAACCCTAACCCTAACCCTAACCCTAACCCTAACCCTAACCCTAACCCTAACCCTAACCCTAACCCTAACCCTAACCCTAACCCTAACCCTAACCCCTAACCCTAACCCTAACCCTAACCCTAACCCTAACCCTAACCCTAACCCTAACCCTAACCCTAACCCTAACCCTAACACACACACAGGTCAGAAAATTAAATGCACATTCCTAATATATTAATATTGATAATAATAATGTGTGTTAGTGAGTGAGTGTGTATTAACCCTGTGTGTGTGTGTGTGTGTGTGTGTACTCACGCGTTGGGGGTGTAGACATACAGACAGACAGACAGACAGACAGACTGATATAGATGCTTTTGCATGTGAATACGAATGTTTTTCATTGATTAAGACGTGTTGTTGATGACGTTGTAACACACTGGAAGAGACAGGAGACTGGCTTTGGAATGAGAGTCTAAAAAAACATTTATTTTGATTTATCAAAAGCACAGTCATGCATTGATATGTATTATCTCCGCAAAGCCACAAGAGGGCAGCATTGGCCCATATTGGAACTTTTTTTTTTGGACTCAGCACTTAGAAAGATGTTTCGCTTATAACTCCAGAACCGTAGGTCCTAGAGACTTGAAACCAAGTTATGTCCGACATAATTCGGGCACGCTGAACACACTGGAGTTGTCCCCGAGTCTCTACGACCTTCCCTTCAGGAGATACAGAACTTTTAAACATAAAAACACTCATAACTCGGAAACCAAAGCTCCCAGAGCCTCGGGGGTAGCACCATTGGAAAGCCCATCCCAAAATTAGTCTAGTAGGCCACTTTAAATGTCAACTTTACCTTTTCAAGGAGAGTTATTTGACGATGGCCCTTTGGGCCATCCTGGTTAAAACCCCCTTATCCTAGCCCAGCTTCCACATTCAGATTCCACATTCCACATTCAGCTTCCACATTCAGCTTCCACATTCAGATTCCACATTCAGATTCCACATTCCACATTCAGATTCCACATTCAGATTCCACATTCAGATTCCACATTCCACATTCAGATTCCACATTCAGATTCCACATTCCACATTCAGATTCCACATTCAGATTCCAACTTTTTACATAGGGTTTTTAGAAAACTTCACTACAGACCATTACCAGACCACTCGAAATGGCCTGAAACGTGCTCATAGACACTTCCTGGGGGAACTTTTTTTTTTTGGACTCAACACTTAGAGATATTTTCAATGACGCCCATTCATTCCCATTGGGCCGACGTTTTCGCTTATAACTCCAGAACCGTAGGTCCTAGAGACTTGAAACCAAGTTCCGTCAGACATAATTCCGCCACGCTGAACACACTGGAGTTGTCCCCGAGTCTCTACGACCTTCCGTTCAGGAGATACAGAACTTTTAAACATAAAAACACTCATAACTCGGAAAACAAAGCTCCTAGAGCCTCGGGGGTAGCACCATTGGAAAGCCCATCCCAAAATTAGTCTAGTAGGCCACTTTAAATGTCAACTTTACCTTTTCAAGGAGAGTTATTTGACGATGGCCCTTTGGGCCATCCTGGTTAAAACCCCCTTATCCTAGCCCAGCTTCCACATTCAGATTCCACATTCCACATTCAGCTTCCACATTCAGATTCCACATTCAGATTCCACATTCCACATTCAGATTCCACATTCAGATTCCACATTCCACTTCCACATTCAGATTCCACATTCAGATTCCACATTCCACATTCAGATTCCACATTCAGATTCCACATTCCACATTCAGATTCCACATTCAGATTCCAGATTCCACATTCAGATTCCACATTCAGATTCCACATTCCACATTCAGATTCCACATTCAGATTCCACATTCCACATACAGATTCCACATTCAGATTCCACATTCCACATTCAGATTCCACATTCAGATTCCAACTTTTTACATAGGGTTTTTAGAAAACTTCACCACAGACCATTACCAGACCACTCAAAATGGCCTGGAACGTGCTCCTAGACACTTTCTGTGGGAAGTATTTTTGACTCCACACTTAGTCAAATTTTCACACAATTTCACTTGTACTCATTTGGCCATAACTTCTGATAGGAAGGTCATAAAGACCTACTTTCAACGGATTTGGAATCAGGAAGAGCCCCTCTTTCAACAGACATATTATGGGCCAAAACACTACTGCGCATGCGCAGACCAAATCGGCCATAACTCGGGATAGAAACAACATAGAACCAAAATTTCAACGGATTCTGATCCGTCCCCACGCCTAGTATCTTGGTTAAAAATCTTGTGCAGTTGCCCCTCCCCTACCAGACGTTATTCCCAAAAAACCTGTTTTTCCATGTTAAAAAAAGTTACTCGGAAATGGCTAAAAATTGGTGAGCATGTAGTCCTGGCCAAGGGCTACAACAGGCACTGCTTGGAATTGTGTTGCCCCTCTGCGTTGGGGAGTTACAGAGCTTCAAACTTTTCAAATCGCGATTGCAGTACCCACAATCGCCACCAGGGGGACGAAACTTTTTCGGCCAATGCGCCTGGTCCCAAGGTATCCGAGGATGGTCTCGGTATGAGGTTGCCCCTCTGCGTTCAAAATTTACGTCCAAAAAACCACTTTTGAAAAGTGGGCAGATTGCTCTTAACCTAACCCCTAACCCTAACCCTAACCCTAACCCTAACCCTAACCCCTAACCCTAACCCTAACCCTAACCCTAACCCTAACCCTAACCCTAACCCTAACCCTAACCCTAACCCTAACCCTAACCCTAACCCTAACCCTAACCCTAACCCTAACCCCTAACCCTAACCCTAACCCTAACCCTAACCCTAACCCTAACCCTAACCCTAACCCTAACCCTAACCCTAACCCTAACCCTAACCCTAACCCTAACCCTAACCCTAACCCTAACCCTAACCCTAACCCTAACCCTAACCCTAACCCTAACCCTAACCCTAACCCTAACCCTAACCCTAACCCTAACCCTAACCCTAACCCTAACCCTAACCCTAACCCTAACCCTAACCCTAACCCTAACCCTAACCCTAACCCTAACCCTAACCCTAACCCTAACCCTAACCCTAACCCTAACCCTAACCCTAACCCCTAACCCTAACCCTAACCCTAACCCTAACCCTAACCCTAACCCTAACCCTAACCCTAACCCTAACCCTAACCCTAACACACACACAGGTCAGAAAATTAAATGCACATTCCTAATATATTAATATTGATAATAATAATGTGTGTTAGTGAGTGAGTGTGTATTAACCCTGTGTGTGTGTGTGTGTGTGTGTGTACTCACGCGTTGGGGGTGTAGACATACAGACAGACAGACAGACAGACAGACTGATATAGATGCTTTTGCATGTGAATACGAATGTTTTTCATTGATTAAGACGTGTTGTTGATGACGTTGTAACACACTGGAAGAGACAGGAGACTGGCTTTGGAATGAGAGTCTAAAAAAACATTTATTTTGATTTATCAAAAGCACAGTCATGCATTGATATGTATTATCTCCGCAAAGCCACAAGAGGGCAGCATTGGCCCATATTGGAACTTTTTTTTTTGGACTCAGCACTTAGAAAGATGTTTCGCTTATAACTCCAGAACCGTAGGTCCTAGAGACTTGAAACCAAGTTATGTCCGACATAATTCGGGCACGCTGAACACACTGGAGTTGTCCCCGAGTCTCTACGACCTTCCCTTCAGGAGATACAGAACTTTTAAACATAAAAACACTCATAACTCGGAAACCAAAGCTCCCAGAGCCTCGGGGGTAGCACCATTGGAAAGCCCATCCCAAAATTAGTCTAGTAGGCCACTTTAAATGTCAACTTTACCTTTTCAAGGAGAGTTATTTGACGATGGCCCTTTGGGCCATCCTGGTTAAAACCCCCTTATCCTAGCCCAGCTTCCACATTCAGATTCCACATTCCACATTCAGCTTCCACATTCAGCTTCCACATTCAGATTCCACATTCAGATTCCACATTCCACATTCAGATTCCACATTCAGATTCCACATTCAGATTCCACATTCCACATTCAGATTCCACATTCAGATTCCACATTCCACATTCAGATTCCACATTCAGATTCCAACTTTTTACATAGGGTTTTTAGAAAACTTCACTACAGACCATTACCAGACCACTCGAAATGGCCTGAAACGTGCTCATAGACACTTCCTGGGGGAACTTTTTTTTTTTGGACTCAACACTTAGAGATATTTTCAATGACGCCCATTCATTCCCATTGGGCCGACGTTTTCGCTTATAACTCCAGAACCGTAGGTCCTAGAGACTTGAAACCAAGTTCCGTCAGACATAATTCCGCCACGCTGAACACACTGGAGTTGTCCCCGAGTCTCTACGACCTTCCGTTCAGGAGATACAGAACTTTTAAACATAAAAACACTCATAACTCGGAAAACAAAGCTCCTAGAGCCTCGGGGGTAGCACCATTGGAAAGCCCATCCCAAAATTAGTCTAGTAGGCCACTTTAAATGTCAACTTTACCTTTTCAAGGAGAGTTATTTGACGATGGCCCTTTGGGCCATCCTGGTTAAAACCCCCTTATCCTAACCCTAACCCTAACCCTAACCCTAACCCTAACCCTAACCCTAACCCTAACCCTAACCCTAACCCTAACCCTAACCCTAACCCTAACCCTAACCCTAACCCTAACCCTAACCCTAACCCTAACCCTAACCCTAACCCTAACCCTAACCCTAACCCTAACCCTAACCCTAACCCTAACCCTAACCCTAACCCTAACCCTAACCCTAACCCTAACCCTAACCCTAACCCTAACCCTAACCCTAACCCCTAACCCTAACCCTAACCCTAACCCTAACCCTAACCCTAACCCTAACCCTAACCCTAACCCTAACCCTAACCCTAACACACACACAGGTCAGAAAATTAAATGCACATTCCTAATATATTAATATTGATAATAATAATGTGTGTTAGTGAGTGAGTGTGTATTAACCCTGTGTGTGTGTGTGTGTGTGTGTGTACTCACGCGTTGGGGGTGTAGACATACAGACAGACAGACAGACAGACAGACTGATATAGATGCTTTTGCATGTGAATACGAATGTTTTTCATTGATTAAGACGTGTTGTTGATGACGTTGTAACACACTGGAAGAGACAGGAGACTGGCTTTGGAATGAGAGTCTAAAAAAACATTTATTTTGATTTATCAAAAGCACAGTCATGCATTGATATGTATTATCTCCGCAAAGCCACAAGAGGGCAGCATTGGCCCATATTGGAACTTTTTTTTTTGGACTCAGCACTTAGAAAGATGTTTCGCTTATAACTCCAGAACCGTAGGTCCTAGAGACTTGAAACCAAGTTATGTCCGACATAATTCGGGCACGCTGAACACACTGGAGTTGTCCCCGAGTCTCTACGACCTTCCCTTCAGGAGATACAGAACTTTTAAACATAAAAACACTCATAACTCGGAAACCAAAGCTCCCAGAGCCTCGGGGGTAGCACCATTGGAAAGCCCATCCCAAAATTAGTCTAGTAGGCCACTTTAAATGTCAACTTTACCTTTTCAAGGAGAGTTATTTGACGATGGCCCTTTGGGCCATCCTGGTTAAAACCCCCTTATCCTAGCCCAGCTTCCACATTCAGATTCCACATTCCACATTCAGCTTCCACATTCAGCTTCCACATTCAGATTCCACATTCAGATTCCACATTCCACATTCAGATTCCACATTCAGATTCCACATTCAGATTCCACATTCCACATTCAGATTCCACATTCAGATTCCACATTCCACATTCAGATTCCACATTCAGATTCCAACTTTTTACATAGGGTTTTTAGAAAACTTCACTACAGACCATTACCAGACCACTCGAAATGGCCTGAAACGTGCTCATAGACACTTCCTGGGGGAACTTTTTTTTTTTGGACTCAACACTTAGAGATATTTTCAATGACGCCCATTCATTCCCATTGGGCCGACGTTTTCGCTTATAACTCCAGAACCGTAGGTCCTAGAGACTTGAAACCAAGTTCCGTCAGACATAATTCCGCCACGCTGAACACACTGGAGTTGTCCCCGAGTCTCTACGACCTTCCGTTCAGGAGATACAGAACTTTTAAACATAAAAACACTCATAACTCGGAAAACAAAGCTCCTAGAGCCTCGGGGGTAGCACCATTGGAAAGCCCATCCCAAAATTAGTCTAGTAGGCCACTTTAAATGTCAACTTTACCTTTTCAAGGAGAGTTATTTGACGATGGCCCTTTGGGCCATCCTGGTTAAAACCCCCTTATCCTAGCCCAGCTTCCACATTCAGATTCCACATTCCACATTCAGCTTCCACATTCAGATTCCACATTCAGATTCCACATTCCACATTCAGATTCCACATTCAGATTCCACATTCCACTTCCACATTCAGATTCCACATTCAGATTCCACATTCCACATTCAGATTCCACATTCAGATTCCACATTCCACATTCAGATTCCACATTCAGATTCCAGATTCCACATTCAGATTCCACATTCAGATTCCACATTCCACATTCAGATTCCACATTCAGATTCCACATTCCACATACAGATTCCACATTCAGATTCCACATTCCACATTCAGATTCCACATTCAGATTCCAACTTTTTACATAGGGTTTTTAGAAAACTTCACCACAGACCATTACCAGACCACTCAAAATGGCCTGGAACGTGCTCCTAGACACTTTCTGTGGGAAGTATTTTTGACTCCACACTTAGTCAAATTTTCACACAATTTCACTTGTACTCATTTGGCCATAACTTCTGATAGGAAGGTCATAAAGACCTACTTTCAACGGATTTGGAATCAGGAAGAGCCCCTCTTTCAACAGACATATTATGGGCCAAAACACTACTGCGCATGCGCAGACCAAATCGGCCATAACTCGGGATAGAAACAACATAGAACCAAAATTTCAACGGATTCTGATCCGTCCCCACGCCTAGTATCTTGGTTAAAAATCTTGTGCAGTTGCCCCTCCCCTACCAGACGTTATTCCCAAAAAACCTGTTTTTCCATGTTAAAAAAAGTTACTCGGAAATGGCTAAAAATTGGTGAGCATGTAGTCCTGGCCAAGGGCTACAACAGGCACTGCTTGGAATTGTGTTGCCCCTCTGCGTTGGGGAGTTACAGAGCTTCAAACTTTTCAAATCGCGATTGCAGTACCCACAATCGCCACCAGGGGGACGAAACTTTTTCGGCCAATGCGCCTGGTCCCAAGGTATCCGAGGATGGTCTCGGTATGAGGTTGCCCCTCTGCGTTCAAAATTTACGTCCAAAAAACCACTTTTGAAAAGTGGGCAGATTGCTCTTAACCTAACCCTAACCCTAACCCTAACCCTAACCCTAACCCTAACCCTAACCCTAACCCTAACCCTAACCCTAACCCTAACCCTAACCCTAACCCTAACCCTAACCCTAACCCTAACCCTAACCCTAACCCTAACCCTAACCCTAACCCTAACCCTAACCCTAACCCCTAACCCTAACCCTAACCCTAACCCTAACCCTAACCCTAACCCTAACCCTAACCCTAACCCTAACCCTAACACACACACAGGTCAGAAAATTAAATGCACATTCCTAATATATTAATATTGATAATAATAATGTGTGTTAGTGAGTGAGTGTGTATTAACCCTGTGTGTGTGTGTGTGTGTGTGTGTACTCACGCGTTGGGGGTGTAGACATACAGACAGACAGACAGACAGACAGACTGATATAGATGCTTTTGCATGTGAATACGAATGTTTTTCATTGATTAAGACGTGTTGTTGATGACGTTGTAACACACTGGAAGAGACAGGAGACTGGCTTTGGAATGAGAGTCTAAAAAAACATTTATTTTGATTTATCAAAAGCACAGTCATGCATTGATATGTATTATCTCCGCAAAGCCACAAGAGGGCAGCATTGGCCCATATTGGAACTTTTTTTTTTGGACTCAGCACTTAGAAAGATGTTTCGCTTATAACTCCAGAACCGTAGGTCCTAGAGACTTGAAACCAAGTTATGTCCGACATAATTCGGGCACGCTGAACACACTGGAGTTGTCCCCGAGTCTCTACGACCTTCCCTTCAGGAGATACAGAACTTTTAAACATAAAAACACTCATAACTCGGAAACCAAAGCTCCCAGAGCCTCGGGGGTAGCACCATTGGAAAGCCCATCCCAAAATTAGTCTAGTAGGCCACTTTAAATGTCAACTTTACCTTTTCAAGGAGAGTTATTTGACGATGGCCCTTTGGGCCATCCTGGTTAAAACCCCCTTATCCTAGCCCAGCTTCCACATTCAGATTCCACATTCCACATTCAGCTTCCACATTCAGCTTCCACATTCAGATTCCACATTCAGATTCCACATTCCACATTCAGATTCCACATTCAGATTCCACATTCAGATTCCACATTCCACATTCAGATTCCACATTCAGATTCCACATTCCACATTCAGATTCCACATTCAGATTCCAACTTTTTACATAGGGTTTTTAGAAAACTTCACTACAGACCATTACCAGACCACTCGAAATGGCCTGAAACGTGCTCATAGACACTTCCTGGGGGAACTTTTTTTTTTTGGACTCAACACTTAGAGATATTTTCAATGACGCCCATTCATTCCCATTGGGCCGACGTTTTCGCTTATAACTCCAGAACCGTAGGTCCTAGAGACTTGAAACCAAGTTCCGTCAGACATAATTCCGCCACGCTGAACACACTGGAGTTGTCCCCGAGTCTCTACGACCTTCCGTTCAGGAGATACAGAACTTTTAAACATAAAAACACTCATAACTCGGAAAACAAAGCTCCTAGAGCCTCGGGGGTAGCACCATTGGAAAGCCCATCCCAAAATTAGTCTAGTAGGCCACTTTAAATGTCAACTTTACCTTTTCAAGGAGAGTTATTTGACGATGGCCCTTTGGGCCATCCTGGTTAAAACCCCCTTATCCTAGCCCAGCTTCCACATTCAGATTCCACATTCCACATTCAGCTTCCACATTCAGATTCCACATTCAGATTCCACATTCCACATTCAGATTCCACATTCAGATTCCACATTCCACTTCCACATTCAGATTCCACATTCAGATTCCACATTCCACATTCAGATTCCACATTCAGATTCCACATTCCACATTCAGATTCCACATTCAGATTCCAGATTCCACATTCAGATTCCACATTCAGATTCCACATTCCACATTCAGATTCCACATTCAGATTCCACATTCCACATACAGATTCCACATTCAGATTCCACATTCCACATTCAGATTCCACATTCAGATTCCAACTTTTTACATAGGGTTTTTAGAAAACTTCACCACAGACCATTACCAGACCACTCAAAATGGCCTGGAACGTGCTCCTAGACACTTTCTGTGGGAAGTATTTTTGACTCCACACTTAGTCAAATTTTCACACAATTTCACTTGTACTCATTTGGCCATAACTTCTGATAGGAAGGTCATAAAGACCTACTTTCAACGGATTTGGAATCAGGAAGAGCCCCTCTTTCAACAGACATATTATGGGCCAAAACACTACTGCGCATGCGCAGACCAAATCGGCCATAACTCGGGATAGAAACAACATAGAACCAAAATTTCAACGGATTCTGATCCGTCCCCACGCCTAGTATCTTGGTTAAAAATCTTGTGCAGTTGCCCCTCCCCTACCAGACGTTATTCCCAAAAAACCTGTTTTTCCATGTTAAAAAAAGTTACTCGGAAATGGCTAAAAATTGGTGAGCATGTAGTCCTGGCCAAGGGCTACAACAGGCACTGCTTGGAATTGTGTTGCCCCTCTGCGTTGGGGAGTTACAGAGCTTCAAACTTTTCAAATCGCGATTGCAGTACCCACAATCGCCACCAGGGGGACGAAACTTTTTCGGCCAATGCGCCTGGTCCCAAGGTATCCGAGGATGGTCTCGGTATGAGGTTGCCCCTCTGCGTTCAAAATTTACGTCCAAAAAACCACTTTTGAAAAGTGGGCAGATTGCTCTTAACCTAACCCTAACCCTAACCCTAACCCTAACCCTAACCCTAACCCTAACCCTAACCCTAACCCTAACCCTAACCCTAACCCTAACCCTAACCCTAACCCTAACCCTAACCCTAACCCTAACCCTAACCCTAACCCTAACCCTAACCCTAACCCTAACCCTAACCCTCTAACCCTAACCCTAACCCTAACCCTAACCCTAACCCTAACCCTAACCCTAACCCTAACCCTAACCCTAACCCTAACCCTAACCCTAACCCTAACCCCTAACCCTAACCCTAACCCTAACCCTAACCCTAACCCTAACCCTAACCCTAACCCTAACCCTAACCCTAACCCTAACCCTAACCCTAACCCCTAACCCTAACCCTAACCCTAACCCTAACCCTAACCCTAACCCTAACCCTAACCCTAACCCTAACCCTAACCCTAACCCTAACCCTAACCCTAACCCTAACCCTAACCCTAACCCTAACCCTAACCCTAACCCTAACCCTAACCCTAACCCTAACCCTAACCCTAACCCTAACCCTAACCCTAACCCTAACCCCTAACCCTAACCCTAACCCTAACCCTAACCCTAACCCTAACCCTGTTGCCCCTCTGCGTTCAAACTTTACGTCCAAAAAACCACTTTTGAAAAGTGGGCAGATTGCTCTTAACCTAACCCTAACCCTAACCCTAACCCTAACCCTAACCCTAACCCTAACCCTAACCCTAACCCTAACCCTAACCCTAACCCTAACCCTAACCCCTAACCCTAACCCTAACCCTAACCCTCCCTAACCCTTACCCTAACCCTAACCCTAACCCTAACCCTTCCCTAACCCTTACCCTAACCCCTAACCCTAACCGTCGACCTTTACCTAAACCTAACCCTGTCGTCTCGATAACAACCCTACCTTTATCCTAACCCTAACCGCCGTCGTTTACCTAAACCTAACCCTGACGTCTCAATAACAACCCTACCATAACCTCTTATCCTAACCCTAGTCGCCGAACTTTGCCTAACCCTAACCACTCTGAAATAACAAACCCGCTAACGACCAATTCTATCCAATAAATGCTGACAGGATTCTACTTCAAAATTTATTCTCTCAAAGTTCCTACCGAAACCCGGTATGGGTAGATCAAAAACTAGGAATTTTAGAATACAATTGGCATAAAACCGGATACACCCCGTGATTTGATCACCACGGGGGGGGCCTCCCTCGGAGGAGAGTGTCTGGTGATAAATGGCCGAAACACTCTGTGATTCCGAGGTCCACTACTGATGAAATGTATCCCTAAATTTAGGATTTACCCTAAAAATAACTAGTTATTAAAACACGTTTATTCAAAACTTAGAATAAAAAACACTCAAAGGACCTGAGATACAAATCCCTTTTTAAGGGCACTCCTAAATCAAATAACAAATCAGTCTGGAAAAATTCTAAAGACCTGAAATACAGAACCCTTCTAGGACAATCCTAAGTCATGTAATGAATCACTCTGATTAAATTCTAAAACCAAAATACGGAACCCTTTCTAGGACAAACCTAAGTCAAGTAACTAATCACTCCGATTAAATTCTAAAAACCTGAAATACAGAACTAACCCTAAACCAATTAACTAATCATTCTAGATCAATTCTAGAGACCAGAAAAAGAAGAAAAAATCCAAGAACAAATCACTCTGGACAAATTCTAAAGACCTAAAATACAGAACCCTTTTTAGGGCAATCCAAGTCAAATAACTAATCACTTTGGGTATATTCTAAGACCAGAAATATAGAACCCTCTTTAGGGCAATCCTAAGTCAGTAACAAATCACTTGGGGTAATATGGAATGAGTAGCTGCAGATAACGTGCGCTGGTCCGTGCATTACCTTTTGGCTCCCCAGTTCAACTGCCCAGTCGTCGGATGAGGTGGGGGGAGTCACCGAGATAGCTCAAACTACCTAACCCTAACCCTAACCCTAACCCTAACCCTAACCCCTAACCCTAACCCTAACCCTAACCCCTAACCCTAACCCTAACCCTAACCCTAACCCTAACCCAATTCAACATTCAGATTCCACATTCAGATTCCACATTCCACATTCAGATTCCACATTCCACATTCAGATTTCACATTCAGATTCCAACTTTTTACATAGGGTTTTTAGAAAACTTCACTACAGACCATTACCAGATGACTCAAAATGGCCTAAAACGTGCTCATAGACACTTTCTGGGGGAACTTTTTTTTTTTGACTAAGCACTTAGTAAAATTTTCAAACATTTTTACATAGGGGGTCAATGGCAGCTACATGAAGGAAGTAAGCTAGAACTCCAAGACTTCGCACAAATGTCTAGGGTGCCGGGGGCACCTCCCATACCAAAGGCCGTCCCTGTGCCCATCTCCCTCGTTGAGTGGCACAACTTTGAAATTTTCAAATTCGATTTTCTATACCAAAACAAGCCGCCAAGGGGCCAAAATTTTGCACAGACGTAGCCCTCATCCATACCCACCACCTCATATGCTTCAAATTCCCACGCCCCTCTCCCTGTTCCCATGGCAACGCTTTGAAATGTCATCCCATGTTAAAAAAAGTTGCCACTAGGGCCGCCAAATTTCTCAGGCATGTAGAGGGGCCCCAGGGCTACCACGGGCACTATCCAGAATTCCCATGCCCCTCTGTTTCTTTGAATGGCAGCACTTCAAAGTTTTCAAATCAAGATTGTAGTACCCAAACAAGCCGCCAGGGGCACCAAATTTCCAGAGCAGGTCCGCTGGGGCTAGACCTATCCGAGGTTGGTCTCGGAATTCCCATTCCCATTTCATTTGTCAAAAGTTGGATAGGGTACGGTTTAAGCGCACCTAACCGCTCTGAGCCGCTCCTAATCTCAGTACTCCACAGACCATTACCAAACGACTCAAAATGGCCTGAAACGTGCTCCTAGACAATTTCTGTGGGAACTTTTTTTTTGGACTCAGCACTTAGAGAAATTTTCAATGACGCCATTCATTCCTATTGGGCGAACGTTTTCGCTTATAACTCCAGAACCGTAGGTCCTAGAGACTTGAAACCGAGTTCCGTTAGACATAATTTGGGTACGCTGAACACACTGGAGTTGTCTCCCAGTCACTACGACCTTCCGTTCAGGAGATACAGAACTTTTAAACATAAAAACGCTCAAAACTCAAAGAAGGAAAGCACGTAGAGCCTCGGGGGTAGCACCATAGGAAAGCCCATCCCAAAATTAGTATAGTTGGCCACTTTAAATGTCAACTTTACCTTTTCAAGGAGGGTTATTCGACGATGGCCCTTCGGGCCATCCTGGTTGAAACCCCCTTATCCTAATCCTAACCCTAACCCTAACCTTAACCCTAACCCTTATCACACTTATGGATCTGAGATGATGCTAGATAACTTGCTGCTTGAAGACCGCAGTGCATTAATGTGGTGACGTAGGGACGAGCGAGGGGACTGCTAACTGGAGTAACTGACAGGAAGTTAGCTAAAAGAACCGTTCCGCTCACAGCACCTTTAATGTTTAACTCTATATTCAACACATACAATGAATTTAGTATTTCTATTATTGTGTAACTGGCATGCCCAACCCACTGGCATGCCCGGCCCTAGCATGCCCGGCCCACTGGCATGACCGGCACTGGCATGCCAGGCCCACTGGCATGACCGGCACTGGCATGCCAGGCCCACTGGCATGCCCGGCACTGGCATGCCCGGCACAGGCACGCTAACCCTAACCCGGCACTGGCACGCCCGGCACTGGCATGCCCGGCCCTAGCATGCCCGGCACTGGCATGCCCGGCACTGGCATGCCAGGCCCACTGGCATGACCGGCACTGGCATGCCAGGCTCGCTGGCATGACCGGCACTGGCATGCCCGGCGCACTGGCACGTTAACCCTAACCCGGCACTGGCACGCCCGGCACTGGCATGCCCGGCACTGGCACGCTAACCCTAACCCGGCACTAGCATGCCCGGCACTGGCATGCCCGGCACTGGCATGCCAGGCCCACTGGCATGCCTGGCCTTAGCATGCCAGGCCCACTGGCATGCCCGGCCCACTAGGGCTCATGAGACATAATAATGTAGTGAATGTGTTTCATTCAGTGAGACTTTTTATTTGAAATATTTGTATTTTACACAGAAACTCAGAGTGTTACAAGCCCCAACATTCTCCTGTGCCGTGAAAGAGAGCTAACACTACTACTAATTTTTTTTTTGCTTTTCAAGGCTTTATTGACAGTGCAGAGAGACAGATATGAAATGGGGCAGAGAGGGAATGAAATGCAGAGAACAACCACAGGGTCAGATTCAAACCCATGTCTGCTGTCAGGCCTGAGCCTCTAGGATACTGACTATTGAAGTTAGATCAGTTTTGTTTATAAGAATACTTAAGATTCACTGTATCACAAAAGCACACTGATGTGTTTTCATTTTCAGTGTGTCCTGTACAGTTAGTACAAGAGTGAATTGGATTTGTTATTTTGATGTTAAGCAGCTGCAGCAGTGTTTGATCATTTGCCAAAACCAAAAAAAAAGGAAGAAAAATAGTAAAGGAAGTTGTGAATGAAATAGTTTTGACTTCATTTGTCTGTGCAACTATCACTATATTGTGCTGTTATGTTTGACGAGGCAACTTCTTTATGGAATATCGCAATATATCGTGATATATCAAGATACCCAATATATCGTGATATATCATATCGTGACAAGTGTATCGTAATACGCATCGTATCGCAAAGTCCTTGACGATACCCAGCCCTAGCCCACACCTAGGCCTACACACACGTTAATTCTCACACATTTTATGTAGCTACAAGTCCAAGTGTTGAACAATTCTGGTGCCGACTAGAAAGACAGTGGACGTTAACGGACTATGCATCCTTAATAAATTCACGTCAGGAACCCCGCCTGTGCGCTTGCTTGTGCGCGTGTCATCTCATTAGCATCTGTACTTTGGCCACGGCACACCTCTCCCAGGTGTCAAGGGGCTGTTCCGTGCTGGAATACGGATGGCGTGGTCACACTAGCCAAACGTTCTAGACTTTAGTATGCAAATGAGCTTGGGCACGGGGCCGCGGCCCTAGTCTGAGGGCCCTAACCCTACTAACGCACCTGTCCGTCTCGTCCGATCTTCACCGGCTTGTGTTCGTTCCAGGGGTTAGACAGGTGAGCCGTCTTAGTGAAGGGAAGCTCCATTCAGTATAGTCTGACCTCAGCGCGTACTTCATGTCATTATCGCTGTGTTCTATCGGTCATTAAAGACACGCGCTAGTTTAACAGCCAGGAAACTCAGATAGGAATATTCAATGTGATTGAAGTTTACATGTCTCAATGATGCGACTGAGATTAGAATACTCTAGTTGTCTTCATGCAACTTCTTATTCTGATTAACGTCTGAGTTAGAATATGATCTAAACCATGTTAAGGCCATGTCTTGGTTACGGTTAGGGTTATGGTCTAACCATGTCTTATGCCTCGTTTCCACCGAGTAGAGCGGGTCGGATCGGAGCGGTTCGGTCCGGGTAGTTTGGCTTTTCATTTGCCAAAAGTTGGGTAGGGTACGGTTTAAGCGCACCTAACCGCTCTGAGCGCTCCTAATCTCAGTACTCCTCCGTAGGGGTACTAGCCGCCTGAAAGGGTACCTAAAAGGCGGAGCTACACACTGCCGTCATTTGATTGGTCAAAATAATAATTTCCGCCATGTGTAGTCATCTCGGCAAGAGTGAAGATAGTCTTGTGTTTTGACGAAAATGTGAGCACAGCCCTGTTTATTGTGTGGTGTTTTTCCTCGTCAATAAATTAATCAGTTGGTTACACTGTGTCCCATAGTCACGTAGCTGCCGCAGCCAGCACTGTTCGCTCACTGTCTCTATGAGTTGCCCCGAGCCGTCTCTGTGTGTTTACGCCATAGATAGTAGTAAATACACGCTCACAACAACACAGGGGGAATAAATAAAGAAGCGGCTGGTTTGAATCATTTCCGCAGTGCGCAGTCACTTCGGCTAGAGTGAAGAGAGTTTTGGCGAAAATGTGAGCGCGCCACTGTTTATTGTGTGGTGTTTTTCCTCGTCATTAAATGAATCAGTTGGCTACACTGTGTCCCACTGCTACGATGTCACGTAGCTGCCGCAGCCAGCGCTGTTCGCTCACTGTCTCTATCAGTTGCACCGTGCCGTCTCTGTGCTCACAACAACACGGGGAATAAATAAAGAAGCGGCTGGTTTGACCAAGCAAAAACAAGAGACCACTGGCTTGACCACAGTTGCTCCACAGCCCGATAGTTTGACCCACATTCTGGCGGCGGCTATCGCAGTCCAGCCTAAACCCCGCCCTACCAGTAAGGGTAGGGTCGGCAGTGGAAACAACACCGAGATTCTTAAAAGTGAGTTGTCCCGCTCTTTGCCGCTCTGATCCGACCCGCTCTACTCGGTGGAAACGAGGCATTAGGGTTAGGGTTATGGTCTAACCATGTCTTAGGTTAATGTGAACTGTGAGTAAACCAAACTGTGGAAACAAAGATGAGAACAGAGAAATGACATCTAAAATCACAACGTGATTTAAAGCTCACAGTCTCAGATCCAAACTCTGTGGTTTGATGGACAAAATAATAGTCAGGGATATCCTGCCCGTTAACGTTGTCTAGTTGAACGGCTAAGTTCCACGATCTGTTTGTAGTAGGCTGTGTCTCGAGTTTGAACACACAGAGCCATGTCCCCAAACTGACTGCGCAACTATATAGGAAATGAACTGTGAAACTGCCGCCTCCCTCCGTTAGTTTCTGTTTTCACCCGAGTAAGTTACAATCAACTCGTCCATGTGCAGCAGTGGTGCAGCCATGCGACGCATCATTATATATATATATATATACATATATATATATATATATATATTATATATATATATTATATATATATAATAATAATAATAACTTTTTTTTTTGGACTCAGCACGTCATTTTCAATGACGCCCATTCATTCCTATTGGGCGAACGTTTTCGCTTAAAACTCCAGAACCGTAGGTCCTAGAGACTAGAAACCAAGTTCCGTCAGACATAATTCGGGTACGCTGAACACACTGGAGTTGTCTCCGAGTCTCTACGACCTTCTGTTCAGGAGATACAGAACTTTTAAACATAAAAATGCTCGAAACTCAAAGAAGGAAAGCTCGTAGAGCCTCGGGGGTAGCACCATAGGAAAGCCCATCCCAAAATTAGTCTAGTAGGCCTCTTTAAATGCCAACTTTACCTTTTCAAGGAAAGTTATTTGACGATCGCCGTTCCGGCGATCCTGGTTAAAACCCCCTTATCCTAACCCTAACCCTAACCCTAACCCTAACCCTAACCCTAACCCTAACCCTAACCCTAACCCGGAAGAAAAGCAAACGACACAAATATTAAAATCTACAAGATGTGAGTTCATAATATTCATTTAGACATTTAGTTTAAGATCTGAGTGGATTCAACTATGTATACATAAATATGAATTATGAATATATATTTGTACATACATATACTATAACCAGGCCTAAGCCCCATTCACACTATAACCAGGCCCCAGCCCCATTCACACTATAACCAGGCCCCAGCGCCATTCACACCATAAGTTCATAATATTCATTTAGACATTTAGTTTAAGATCTGAGTGGATTCAACTATGTATACATAAATATGAATTATGAATATATATATATTTGTACATACATATATATATATATATATATATATATATATATATATATATATTTTACGGCCCGACCAAATATTTTATCGGCCGGCCGATTATAGGCGATTGGTTTTCTTTTTCTTATAGAAAATACCCATTCACACTATAACCAGGCCCAAGCCCCATTCACACTACACACCGTACCAGACCCAAGCCCCATTCACACTGCACACCGTACCAGGCCCAAGCCCCATTCACACTACACACACCGTACCACTGGACTCTTTAACCAGGCCTAAGCCCCATTCACACTATAACCAGGCCCCATTCACACTACACACCGTACCAGGCCTAAGCCCCATTCACACTATAACCAGGCCCCATTCACACTATAACCAGGCCCCAGCCCCATTCACACTATAAGTTCATAATATTCATTTAGACATTTAGTTTAAGATCTGAGTGGATTCAACTATGTATACATAAATATGAATTATGAATATATATATATATATATATATATATATATTCACACTATAACCAGGCCTGAGCCCCATTCACACTATAACCAGGCCCCAGCCCCATTCACACTATAACCAGGCCTAAGCCCCATTCACACTATAACCAGGCCAAAGCCCCATTCACACTACACACCGTACCAGGCCTAAGCCCCATTCACACTATAACCAGGCCCCATTCACACTATAACCAGGCCCCAGCCCCATTCACACTATAAGGGTTAGGGTTAGGGTCACACTATAACCAGGCCTAAGCCCCATTCACACCGTACCAAACCGAACCGTACCGAACCGTAACAAATCATACTGTACCAATGTGTGGAAACAAAACTAAAGTGAGACTGCAGTCAGCCCATGTTGGTCCTCACTATCTGTCCCATTGTCCCAACAGTCTCCTTGTTTGATCGTCTGTTCAAGTGTTTTCAAAACAACATTTAGTCATTAAGTGTTCTTTATACTGTCATACTGTATGGAATGTGAAGCCCACTGAGGCAAATGTCTATTTGTGATATTGGGCTGTAGAAAATAAAACTGATTTGATTTTGATTTGTTCAGGTTAGCATTAGCGAGCCATTAAGGACTTTCTTAATCACTGTTCTCCTGGTCGCTCCGTCTGTTGAAATGTTCTCATAATAATGAGACAAACTTTAGTCACAACAGCATGTACCTCAGCAGCTAGAAGTCATCTAGTAATTAAGTTTTCAGGTATTCAAGCCATAAAGACTTTTTTAATCAACCCTTCATGTATTAAATATATTAGATATTCTTTGTAATGTTGTGGTATGAAATACGATTAAAATTATTATTATTAATAATTTTTCATTTTTCTCTTTTCCCTTCTCCTGTCCCGACCCACAGTGTACGCCATAGAGATCAACTGTAAGTATCTCACACTGACAAACCTTTAAACTGTAAAGATAATGATAAAGGTTCTTTAATTACTGTTTATCACATGATACAAAAAACCACATTCAAAGTGCACTGCCTAAGAACTCTGCTCAAAAATATAAATGCTGCTCTCTCTCAACATATATCAATCTCTCTCTCACTCTCTCTCTCTCTCTCTCTCTCTGTACTACTAATTTAATGTCTCTCTCTCTCCCTCCCTATCTCCCTCCCTCCCTGCCTCTCTCTCTCTCTCCCTCCCTCCCTGCCTCTCTCTCTCTCTCCCTCCCTCCCTCTCTCTCTCCCCCTGTCTCTCTCTTTGCCTGTCTCTCTCTCAGCTCCGTGTGGTGATAATCTTTACGATGAGGATGGAAAGAAGCTTCCTCCCTGTATTCCCGGAGCCGGTCTTACTCCAGCCATCATGGCCTGTTACCTGCTAGTGGCTAACATACTACTGGTTAACCTGCTGATCGCTGTGTTCAAGTAAGACAGACAGACAGACAGACAGACAGACAGACAGACACACACACACACACACACACACACACACACACACACACACACACACACACACACACCTCTACACAGCCAAAAATAACCCTTTCTCTCTCCTTCCCCACAGTAACATGTTCTTCGAGGTGAAGTCCATCTCTAACCAGATATGGAAGTTCCAGAGATACGCGTTGATCATGAATTTCCACAACTGGCCCATCCTGCCTCCTCCG
>CASHTC010000721.1:51374-71374 GCA_949357725.1 Hyperoplus immaculatus | reverse complement strand
CATAGCCAGAGCAGCGGGAGAGAATTGTCTTGTCTGTATCGTTGGGTCTGGGTCGGGTCTGCCTCTTGACAATATTCCATAGTTTCTCTAAGGAGTTCAGGTCAAGAGAGTTGTCTGGCCATTCATGCACAGTAATACCATGGTCAGTCAACCAGTTACCAGTGGTTTATGGTACTGTGGGCAGGTGCCAAGTCAAGCTAGAAATGGAAATTGTCATCACCATAAAGCTTGTCAACAGACAGAAGCATGAAGTGCTCTAAAATCTTCTGGTAGATAGCTGTGGTGACTTTGGACTTGATAACACAGTGGACTAACACCATCAGATGACATGATACCTCAAATCATCACTGATCCAAATTAAATGTTGCGTTTAATTTGGAAATCAAGGTTCCACAGTCTAGAGGAAGAGTGGAGGGGCACAAAATCCAAGGGGCTTGAAGACCACTGTCAAGTTTCAACTGTCAGTGATGATTTGAGGCACCATGTCATCAAGCCCCATTCACACTATAACCAGGCCTAAGCCCCATTCACACTATAACCAGGGGCGGCAGTGGCGAAGTGGGTAGGAAGTTCGCCTCTGGTGTGCAGGGTCGGAGGTTCGATCCCCCGTCTCCCCGCCACATGTCGAAGTGTCCCTGGGCAAGACACTGAACCCCGAATTGCTCCCGATAGTTAGCTTAGTTAGCTTAGCACCCTAGTGCTAAGCCTACCCTGGTACCGTGGTAGCTGCTGCTATCGGTGTATGAATGTGTGTGTGACTGGGTGAATGTGTACAAAAAAAACAAAACAATGTAAAGCACTTTGAGTCTGTGATAAACGGAGATATAGCGCTATACAAGTCCATTTACCATTACCATTTACCATAACCAGGCCTAAGCCCCATTCACACTATAACCAGGCCCAAGCCCCATTCACACTATAACCAGGCCCAAGCCCCATTCACACTACACACCGTACTAGGCCCAAGCCCCATTCACACTACACACCGTACCAGGCCCAAGCCCCATTCACACTATAACCAGGCCTAAGCCCCATTCACACTATAACCAGGCCTAAGCCCCATTCACACTATAACCAGGCCCAAGCCCCATCCACACTACAACCAGGCCTAAGCCCCATTCACACTACACACCGTACCAGGCCCAAGCCCCATTCACACTACAACCAGGCCCCAGCCCCATTCACACTATAACCAGGCCTAAGCCCCATTCACACTATAAGGATTAGGGTTAGGGTCACACTATAACCAGGCCCAAGCCCCATTCACACTACAACCAGGCCCCAGCCCCATCCACACTATAACCAGGCCCCAGCCCCATTCACACAATAACCAGGCCCCAGCCCCATTCACACTACAACTAGGCCTAAGCCCCATTCACACTACACACCGTACCAGGCCCAAGCCCCATTCACACTACAACCAGGCCCCAGCCCCATTCACACTACAACCAGGCCCCAGCCCCATCCACACTACAACCAGGCCCCAGCCCCATCCACACTATAACCAGGCCTAAGCCACATTCACACTATAAGGATTAGGGTTAGGGTCACACTATAACCAGGCCCAAGCCCCATTCACACTACAACCAGGCCCCAGCCCCATCCACACTATAACCAGGCCCCAGCCCCATTCACACTACACACCGTACCAGGCCCAAGCCCCATTCACACTATAAGCAGGCCTAAGCCTCATTCACACTATAACCAGGCCTAAACCCCATTCACACTATAAGGATTAGGGTTAGGGTCACACTATAACCAGGCCCAGGCCCCATTCACACTATAACCTGGCCCAAGCCCCATTCACACTATAACCAGGCTTAAGCCCCATTCACACTACACACCGTACCAGGCCCAAGCCCCATTCACACTATAACCAGGCCTAAGCCCCATTCCCACTATAACCAGGCCTAAGCCCCATTCACACTATAACCAGGCCTAAGCCCCATTCACACTATAACCAGGCCCCATTCACACTACACACCGTACCAGGCCCAAGCCACTGAACTCTTTAACCAGGCCTAAGCCCCATTCAGTATAGTCTGACCTCAGCGCGTTCTTCATGTCATTATCGCTGTGTTCTATCGGTCATTAAAGACACGCGCTAGTTTAACAGCCAGGAAACTCAGATAGGAATATTCAATGTGATTGAAGTTTACATGTCTCAATGATGCGACTGAGATTAGAATACTCTAGTTGTCTTCATGAAACTTCTTATTCTGATTAACGTCTGAGTTAGAATATGATCTAAACCATGTTAAGGCCATGTCTTGGTTACGGTTAGGGTTATGGTCTAACCATGTCTTATGCCTCGTTTCCACCGAGTAGAGCGGGTCGGATCGGAGCGGTTCGGTCCGGGTAGTTTGGCTTTTCATTTGCCAAAAGTTGGGTAGGGTACGGTTTAAGCGCGGTACGGTTTATGACTTGTATCAGGCTGGAGTTGAGATTCTTCATCCTGCTTTAAACGTCTTCCTGGACCTTCTGGGTGAAGTCCAGCGTTTCTCCCTGAAGAACTAGAGACGAGTTCAGGCCAGAGACACAGGACCAGAGGGACGAAACATGGAGGGTCAGCCCTGAGAGAGAGAGGGAGAGAGAGGGAGGGAGGGAGAGAGAGACATGTTAATACAGAGGGAGGTAGAGAGAAAGAGAGAGGGAGAGAGGGAGAGAGAGAGGGAGAGAGAGACATGTTAATACAGAGGGAGGTAGAGAGAGAGAGAGGGAGAGAGGGAGGGGGAGAGAGACATGTTAATACAGAGGGAGGTAGAGAGAGAGAGAGGGAGAGAGGGAGGGAGAGAGAGACATGTTAATACAGAGGGAGGTAGAGAGAGGGAGGGAGGGAGAGAGAGACATGTTAATACAGAGGGAGGTAGAGAGAGAGAGAGAGGGAGAGAGGGAGAGGGACATGTTAATACAGAGGGAGGTAGAGAGAGAGAGAGGGAGAGAGGGAGGGAGAGAGAGACATGTTAAGACAGAGGGAGGTAGAGAGAGAGAGAGAGGGAGAGAGGGAGAGGGACATGTTAATACAGAGGGAGGTAGAGAGAGGGAGAGAGGGAGAGGGACATGTTAATACAGAGGGAGGTAGAGAGAGAGAGAGAGGGAGAGAGGGAGAGGGACATGTTAATACAGAGGGAGGTAGAGAGAGGCAGAGAGGGAGAGGGACATGTTAATACAGAGGGAGGTAGGGAGAGAGAGAGAGGGAGAGAGAGACATGTTAATACAGAGGGAGAGAGAGAGAGAGGGAGGGAGGGAGAGGGACATGTTAATACAGAGGGAGGGAGAGAGAGAGATAGAGAGAGAGAGAGAGGGTTAGCCCTGGAGAGAGGCCACAGGAATGGTTAGTAATATAGTAGAATACATTAAGCCATAGGGTTAGGGTTAGAGACGCAGGGCCAGAGGGAGGAAACATGGAGGGTCAGCCCTGAGAGAGGCCACAGCACAACAGCTTACTGCATCTTTAATACGCTTCATAAATACACAACAGGGGTAATACGTAGGCTGTATAAATACACCACACAAGAGAGGGTTAGGGTTAGGGGTTAGTAATAAAGTACAGAGGGTAAGAGCTCTAGTTGGTTAGTAATATAGTACATAGGTTTAGAGGGTTAGGGGGTGAGAGGGTTAGAGGGTTAGAGGGTCAGGGGGTTAGAGGGTTAGGGGGTTAGTAATATAGTCAGGGCCGCCGCTCAGATAAAAGTGGACAGGAACACAGGAACACAAAAGTGTTAACACAGAGCGCGTAGGGCACCAAGTTCCTGATAATCATTACATTACAAAAAATATATAAATTAGTTATGAACGTCATTGTTTTTTTCTTAATTGTGTAATCTATCCAGGGGTGGATTACTGCACAAGCACACCGGGCAGGGCCGACGGACTGGGGGGAAAAGTGATACAGTCGTGGGGGGGCCCAATGCAGAGGGGAGCCCATCATTTGGTTAGAGGGTTAGAGGGTTAGAGGGTTAGGAGGTTAGAGGGTTAGAGGGTTAGAGGGTTAGGGGGTTAGAGGGTTAGTTGGTTAGAGAGTTAGAGGGTTAGAGGGTTAGGGGGTTAGAGGGTGAGAGGGTTAGAGGGTCAGGGGGTTAGAGGGTGAGAGGGTTAGGGGGTTTGAGGGTGAGAGGGTTAGAGGGTCAGGGGGTTAGAGGGTGAGAGGGTTAGAGGGTCAGGGGGTTAGAGGGTGAGAGGGTTAGGGGGTTTGAGGGTGAGAGGGTTAGAGGGTTAGAGGGTTAGAGGGTGAGAGGGTTAGGGGGTTAGAGGGTGAGAGGGTTAGGGGGTTAGAGGGTTAGGGGGTTAGAGGGTTAGTTGGTTAGAGAGTTAGAGGGTTAGAGGGTTAGGGGGTTAGACGGTGAGAGGGTTAGAGGGTTAGAGGGTTAGAGGGTGAGAGGGTGAGAGGGTTAGGGGGTTAGAGGGTCAGGGTTAGAGGGTTAGGGGGTTAGAGGGTGAGAGGGTGAGAGGGTCAGGGGGTTAGAGGGTGAGAGGGTTAGGGGGTTTGAGGGTGAGAGGGTTAGAGGGTCAGGGGGTTAGAGGGTGAGAGGGTTAGAGGGTTAGAGGGTTAGAGGGTCAGGGGGTTAGAGGGTGAGAGGGTTAGGGGGTTTGAGGGTGAGAGGGTTAGAGGGTTAGAGGGTGAGAGGGTTAGGGGGTTAGAGGGTGAGAGGGTTAGAGGGTGAGAGGGTTAGAGGGTGAGAGGGTGAGAGGGTTAGGGGGTTAGAGGGTCAGGGGGTTAGAGGGTCAGGGATAGAGGGTTAGGGGGTTAGAGGGTGAGAGGGTGAGAGGGTCAGGGGGTTAGAGGGTGAGAGGGTGAGAGGGTGAGAGGGTGAGAGGGTGAGAGGGTTAGGGGGTTAGAGGGTTAGGGTTAGAGGGTTATGAGGTTAGGGTTAGAGGGTTAGTCAATATAGCAGAGTACAGAAAGCCTTGACGTACCCTCTTTGATCTTGGTTAGAGTTAGAGGGTTAGTATAGTACATAGGGTTAGGGTTAGAGGGTGAGAGGGTTAGGGGGTTAGAGGGTGTGAGGGTTAGAGGGTGTGAGGGTTATGGGGTTAGTAATATAGTAGAATAGGGTTAGGGTTAGAGGGTGAGAGGGTGAGAGGGTTAGATGATATAGTACATAAGTCTTAACGTACCGTCCTTGATCTTGGCTATAGACTCGGACACCCCGTCCAGCCGGCCATACACTCCCTCCAGTTTGGAGAGGCGTTTCTCCAGAGCATCATCAGAGCGTCTGCAGTCGGAGAGGGTTAGGGTTAGAGAGCTCTCTACGCGCTGCAGGGCCCGGCTCACCGCGCCCAGCCGCTCGCCACTCTCCTCTCGCTGGTCCGTCAGGTCCAACTGGATCTTATCCAGCTCCGAGATCAGCTTGTCTTTGGTGCTTCCTGTCACAGGGGCACATTGAAGAGCGAATGAACTTTACCTGGTTACATAAAGGATAACAATGGCGCTTTTCTAGGCACTTAAGGCGCTTCACAGGGTTCCAGGTTCCATTCATTCACACTCAGTCATACCGATGGCGGAAGCGTGGCTGTCATTCAGCGCCTACGGCCCCTCAGACCACCACCTCAAACATACAGCAGTCATACACATTCACACCAGGCAAGTCGGGGTGAAGTGTCTTGCCCAAGGACACAATGGCCTGAAACGTGCTCCTAGACACTTTCTGTGGGAACTTTTTTTTTGGACTCAGCACTTGGAGAAATTTTCAATGACGCCATTCATTCCTATTGGGCGAACGTTTTCGCCTATAACTCCAGAACCGTAGGTCCTAGAGACTAGAAACCAAGTTCTGTCAGACATAATTCGGGTACGCTGAACACACTGGAGTTGTCTCCGAGTCTCTACGACCTTCTGTTCAGGAGATACAGAACTTTTAAACATAAAAACGCTCGAAACTCAAAGAAGGAAAGCTCGTAGAGCCTCGGGGGTAGCACCATAGGAAAGCCCATCCCAAAATTAGTCTAGTAGGCCTCTTTAAATGTCAACTTTACCTTTTCAAGGAGAGTTATTTGACGATCGCCGTTCCGGCGATCCTGGTTAAAACCCCCTTATCCTAACCCTAACCCTAACCCTAACCCTAACCCTCTTACCCTAACCCTAACCCTAACCCTAACCCCAACCCCAACCCCAACCCCAACCCTAACCCTAACCCTAACCCTTAACCCTAACCCTAACCCTAACCCTTGGCTGATTCCTCTGCCGCTAAGGCTTTGATTGGCTGGTTGTTCTGATTCAAAGACCTCTGATTGGCTGTCTGCAGAGCCTTCTCTTTTCTAAGGCTGTGACAGGCAACAGACCGCAGAAGATAAGGAGAGAATAGTTAAAAAGAGGTCGAGGGGTTAGAAACATGAAAATTTAAAATAGGCTGTTTATTTCAGGTAACCTATTTTTGCAGTCAAAAGATTTATAAGATTTTTAAGAAAGTTTAAAATATATTTATTAAAAAAAAAAAAAAAAAAAAGCTCTCGTGTCCCAGCCTGGTCCCAGCGCCCCCCTAGGTTGTACGAACGCCCCCCAGGGGGCGGTGCCGCCCCCGTTGAGAAACCCTGTAGTAGATGAATGAAAATACTTATGAAAAGACCGACATTTCTGTATTATAAATATTTGTTTTGGTTGGCCTTATGGAATATTCTAATATTTTGAGATGCTCAATTTCTAGCTTTCATGAGCTGTAAGCCTGAATCCTGTACATTTTAACAAAAAAATGCCTGAAATATATCACTATATATCTAATATATCTAGAATATATAGAACTTTTTAAATTAAATTAGATTTAAAAAAATAGCTTTTCCATGATATTCTATTAATATGAGTTTCACCTGTATATATATATGTGCCACTGAATATATATAGGGTTATATATATATACAATCACAGCTAACTTCATACTAACTTCATACAACTTCACACTTCTTTTATTACTAAGATAGTTTTGCCTTTCCTTTATAATTTTTTTATTAAATTTTTGTCTTTTCTATAAAATATATTTCTTAGATTCCCCATTGTACCACTAGGGGGAGATGCTGGACCCTGTCTCACTGTCTCACCATCAGCCTGTCTCACTGTCTCACACATCAGCCTGTCTCACCCATCAGCCTGTCTCACTGTCTCACCCATCAGTCTGTCTCACCCATCAGCCTGTCTCACTCATCAGCCTGTCTCACCCATCAGCCTGTCTCACTGTCTCACCCATCAGCCTGTCTCACTGTCTCACCCATCAGCATGTCTCACTCATCAGCCTGTCTCACTGTCTCACCCATCAGCATGTCTCACTCATCAGCCTGTCTCACCCATCAGCCTGTCTCACTGTCTCACCCATCAGCCTGTCTCACTGTCTCACCATCAGCCTGTCTCACTGTCTCACCATCAGCCTGTCTCTCTGTCTCACCCATCAGCATGTCTCACTCATCAGCCTGTCTCACCCATCAGCCTGTCTCACCCATCAGCCTGTCTCACTGTCTCACCCATCAGCCTGTCTCACTGTCTCACCCATCAGCCTGTCTCACTGTCTCACCATCAGCCTGTCTCACTGTCTCACCCATCAGCCTGTCTCACTGTCTCACCATCAGCCTGTCTCACTCATCAGCCTGTCTCACCCATCAGCCTGTCTCACTGTCTCACCCATCAGCCTGTCTCACCCATCAGCCTGTCTCACTGTCTCACCATCAGCCTGTCTCACTGTCTCACCCATCAGCATGTCTCACTTATCAGCCTGTCTCACCCATCAGCCTGTCTCACTGTCTCACCCATCAGCCTGTCTCACTGTCTGTCTCACTGTCTCACTCATCAGCCTGTCTCACTGTCTCACCCATCAGCCTGTCTCACCATCAGCCTGTCTCACTGTCTCACCCATCAGCCTGTCTCACTGTCTCACCATCAGTCTGTCTCACTGTCTCACCCATCAGCCTGTCTCACTGTCTGTCTCACTGTCTCACCCATCAGCCTGTCTCACCATCAGCCTGTCTCACTGTCTCACCCATCAGCCTGTCTCACTGTCTCACCATCAGCCTGTCTCACTGTCACCCATCAGCCTGTCTCACTCATCAGTCTGTCTCACTGTCACCCATCAGCCTCTCACCCATCAGCCTGTCTCACTGTCTCACTCATCAGTCTGTCTCACTGTCTCACCATCAGCCTGTCTCACTCTCACCCAGCTCCATAGTAGCGTTGTCTTCCTCCATGCTGATCCTCTGCAGGCACAGAGCCAGAAGCTGCTCCATGTTCTCCCTCACTCCTTCCATCGCTCAGGGATGTGGCTCAGTATTAAAGGGTCAGTGTGTAGTTTCAGAGGAGGGGGGTTTGTTAAAGGGTCACTGTGTAGTTTCAGAGGAAGGGGCTTTGTTTACATTCACAGAGCCTGCAGTTAGTTTACTAAACATATTTTCTCTACATGTAATTCTTAGTATTGAATAATTCTATCATCATAAATCAAATTATTTTGAGGAACCTGGAACCAAACATAAGACTAGAATATGTTTGTAAACCAAACTGTGGGCCCTGCTGCTGTAAACAACAACAGTGAAACAGTAACTTTTCAGGAAGCTTTCTAACTTCAAACAGTGTTCCAGGGATCACATTTTCCTGTGAGGAAAGTTGGACAGACATACAGTCATTGTGAAGGAGACAGACACTGATGCAGAAATACGTTTGCTCTTCATGTCCAAGTACGAACTGTAAACAACATTCATTTTATATTATGAACCAATTAAAAATCTAAATTTGATTTAAAGTTACAGTGCGCACGCTAGACGACTCTTCAGTGTATCCCATGTTTGGTTACTGTCACTCTATGTCTCTTGGCGGGGTAGAACTGTAAACAGATTATCGTTGTTCTGAAACATGTACAATGACAAAATAAATCATCTTGAATCTTGAATCCCACTCTACTGCCACACTGACACTCCCCATCCCATCTCATACACACATGATTGCACTATTGCACTTAAGGACTTGGACTTTTTAAAACATTTTACTTGGATATATATTTTATTTCTACATATTGCTGACACCGTTGATAACGTTGTGTTTTGTTTTAAATATTTTCTCATAGTTGAACTGTGCAACTGGAGGAGGACTGCTCCAAACAACATGTTGTTGTCTTGTACAATGACAATAAAGTTCTATTCTGTTCTATCTTCTAGTCAGAGACTAAAACTGAGAGTTGTGACAGATTGTCTTTAGATGTGAGAGGCGGTAAGTCCTAGTGATACAGCTGTTTAGTTAAACATTGACTATCCCCTGAGCCTGTGACTCTGATATACTGTATATAATAATAATAATAATAATAATAATAATAATAATAATAATAATAATAATAATAATAATAATAATAATAATAGTGGTGGTGGTGGTGGTGGTGGTGGTGGTGGTGGTGATGATAATAATAATAATAATAATAATAATAATAATAATAATAATAATAATAATAATAATAATAATAATAATAATAATAATAATAATAATAATAATAATAATTTAGTGAAATCAGTGAGAATCGGTTTGAGAGTAAAACAGAAAACAATGTTTTTATTAAATAGATTCATCAGACGTTTCTATCGGCTAACGGTTCATACAAAAATACATTAGTTCAGTTTCAACGTAAACAAAGAGATCGATCAGCTGACAGGTGATGTCACACCTCGGGTTAGGGGTCAGGGGTCAAGGTTAACTTAACCCCTGACCCTTAACCTGAGGGAGAAGAGAGACTGTCAAAATAAAAGCTTTTGTTTGTCAGAGTTAAATCACAAACTGAAGCTGTGCCTCGGATGCGACGTCATGTTTCTACAATAAAAACATTTCAGCCTCAAACTTTATCAGCAAACATTCAGGGACATTCAATAAAACTTTATCGACTAGAACACTGTAAGCCTAGCTTAGCGCAGGGGAACTGTGAGCCTAGCTTATTGGCTTTAAACAGACAGGTGACGCTTTTAACAAACTGAACACTTACCCTGCGTTCCGAATCGCATACTCTTTTTTCTTTTTTCTATTCTACATACTACATCCAACGATAAAAATAATCTAGTTAGGATGCAGTAGGCATACTATTGGGACATACTTTTAATCTCTTATTTCATCATAACATTGCGCCTTGATCTTGCCTCTTGCTTTTATATCCGGAGCTCACCGCATCAATTTAGCACAGAACACATCGAGATAGATAGGAACACAGGCGCCGACAAAACAATAAAAGCTCTGTGTTCACTGCAGGTAACAATCTCAAAACAGAGACACATACGAGCATGTCCACTGTTCTTTGACTGGTTCGGATGGGAACAATAACCTTCCGTGCGTTCGTTGTTGTGTAAATACCATATAGGAGAATCATATTATCAAGAGCGATCGCTCGTCACTTTTATTACCGCGGGAACTCCTCGGTCTCGACTCCAGCTGTTCAGTGGAGCTGGCCGTGCTGCAGCTGTTCAGCGGAGCTGGCCGCGCTGCTTTGAAAACGGAGCCGGTGGGTGTTGACGGACGTGGAGCATGGAGCAAAACCGTAGGACAATGCACGCGCAGCCAGTGGAATTCCGGGGTTACAATCTTGGCCGGATGAAGTAGGACATCCGGGTACTTCTAACCATCCTAAATCTGGCCACAAGAATCGGGACATCCTAAATCTTTTTTCTACATACTATATAGTAGAAAGTATGCGATTCGGAACGCAGGGTTAGTGTCCTGTAAGCTAAGTAGCTTACTAGCTTAAATACTGTTAACTAATTTGGAGCTAGTGAGATATTGTGGCTGATAAGTGCTAGCATGTTAGCAGTTAGCTCTGCAGAGGGCTGAAACCCTGTGCATCATTTATTTCACATTGGTTTCAGGTATGTGTCTTTGGGCTAAGCTAGGCTAAGCTAGGCTAACGTCAAACGTGGGACTTTGCGTTTGCTGTTGTGCTTGTGGCCGGTTCATCTATCGCACAGATTCATCTTTACATTATTTACAGTCTCAGAATGTTTTGGTTCAAATCGTTGACAAAACTTCTTTGGAATTTTATAAGCAAGAAAACTTTGTGTCATTTCACTTCATCACAAATTACATCAAAATCAGTTTCAGAAACAACATGAATGTGTGAAACTTAATTCACAGAAATACCGACTATCATATTAAGAGAGAATACAGTATAGTATGTAGTATACAGTAATACAGTACGTACAGCGCAGCAGGTAGTTTCATACTAAGAACTGAGTTAAATAAATATGTCAGTTTCAGTCATGAAAGGACGACAGTTGGTTTTCAGAGATCGTTAATTCATCAACACAAACAAACAACCTCGGTGCAAACAGCGCATCTGTAAACATGGAAGAAGTGTCTTTAGTTCTGTCCTTCAGTTTGCGACTGAAGTGGAGAAAAGCTCAAAGACCAGAAGGTAAGGGTCAGGGTACAGAGCCTTTATAGAGCAGGGAAAGTTAAGTTAAGTTAAGTCAAGTCAAGTCAAGTCAAGTCAAGTCAAGTCAAGTCAAGTCAAGTCAAGTCAAGTCAAGTCAAGTCAAGTCAAGTTAAGTTAAGTTAAGTTAAGTTAAGTTACTTTATTAGTCAGTGGTTATATTGACCTCTTACCGCATATCCCCTCTCAAGTTACCACAATGCAGAGGGGGTTCTCACACAGGGTCAGCCGTAGTACAGCGCCCCTGGAGCAGTTTGGGGTTAAGTGTCTTGCTCAGGGACACAATGGTAGAGATGGTGGGCACCGTAGATGTAATAGCAGCCACTACTAGTTTTACAACTAACACCCTCCTGTCCGGTGCCGGGGATCGAACCAGCGACCTCATGGTTACTGGGAGGAATCAGAGACCTCATGGTTACTGGGAGGAGGAACCAGAGACCTCATGGTTACTGGGAGGAGGAACCAGAGACCCAATGGTTACTGGGAGGAGGAACCAGAGACCTCGTGGTTACTGGGAGGAGGAACCAGAGACCCAATGGTTACTGGGAGGAGGAACCAGAGACCTCATGGTTACTGGTCGACCACCTTTTCTCTAGGCCATCCTTCTACCTCAGGGGGAAGGGGGGGTAAGGTTAGGGTAGGAAGCTCAGAACCAACAGCACCAAGAAAACCTTGAATCTGCTCCAATCAGGGTTAGGAGGTAACGGCACGGGGGGGGGGGTCAGGAGAGTACAGGGGGTACAGAGCCTGTAGGGGAGGGGGGGGGTTAGGCTGAGGATGACCCAATCACTAACGTCTTGTTGATTCTAATGTTCACACTGAGACCAGGATTATGTTTCATCACAAAGCATAAAAACAACATCATGATTCATCTGGTTCTGCTTCTGTTTGACATTTATATTAGTTTATTTCAGCAGTTACAGTTTAAAACCTGTTTGAATAAGTTAAATAAATAAGTTTCAGTCAGTTTATAAAGTTCTGTTTGGTGCAGCCCTGGAGTCCCCTCACTAGGCCTTTAAGGGTTAGGGTCCCCTCACTAGGCCTTTAAGGGTTAGGATCCCCTCACTAGGTCTTTAAGGGTTAGGGTCCCCTCACTAGGCCTTTAAGGGTTAGGATCCCCTCACTAGGTCTTTAAGGGTTAGGGTCCCCTCACTAGGCCTTTAAGGGTTAGGGTCCCCTCACTAGGCCTTTAAGGGTTAGGGTCCCCTCACTAGGGTTAGGATCCCCACACTAGGCCTTTAAGGGTTAGGGCCTTTTAGGGCCAGTTACAGTTTGACCTACAACAATTATGAAAGTAAGATAGTCCTCTTTTAGAAGATGATGGTTTGAAGTCATGTCGAGCTTATTTTACATTTGTTACTAAATGCATGATGTTTCCAAATCAAATGTATTCATCGTGATCTCAACATCAATCAAAATAACCATGATAATAATTTTAGCCCTAATCGAGCAGCACTGCCCCAACTACCCAGCATGCCTTGGTGCTGGGCGGAGCTAGTGATATAAACCATTTAGAGGGTAAGTAGAAGGAGGAGAGGATTCAGCAGGTTGTGGACGTGTTGCGACTCCGATCAGACTCTGCAGTAAACGGTCAAAATCAAAATGCATTTTGAGTTGCGCAGCACAGATCTCAGAGTTCTGGCCCAGATGACCTCACAGCCGCGATACACCTGCAGCCAGGGTAAGGCTGTGTTCAAAAAGCCCTACTAACGTCCTCCCTCCTACATACTCAACATGTATATATACTACATACTGTCTACTTAACGGGTTAGGGTGATCGATTGTGTATGCGAGGTTGGTCGGACCGTTTACACTGAAGTATATAGAAGCAATAATGAATTAAAAAAAAACCTTCCAAGTCGTTTGAAAAGACGCAGTTCATTGTGGGACGTCACACACTCAAAGTGACGTTAAAATGAGTATTGGTGGGACGTTATTAGGGCTTTTCGAACACAGTTTAAGCATCAGGATCCCCTAACTACCCAGCCTGCCTCGTTAATCCCCGCTGGACTCTGCGACCTTCTCGGCCAGAAGCTCGCGGAAGGTGGACAGCTGCTTCATCTGCTCCGTCTGCATGGAGTGTCTCCGCAACAGCTTCTTCTTGGTGAAGTCCAGACCTCGTTTGGGGGAAGCCGGCGCCATGGGAACCAGCAGAGCCGGGTTCAACCCAAACCCGTTGGCCCTGTCTCTGCCGGGCCGGTGGTGGCTGAGCGGAGGCAGGAAGCCGGGCCGGGTCAGGGGGTGAGACAGGCTGGGGGTGAGCGGGTGAGACAGGCTAGGGGTCAGGGTGAGAGGGTGAGACAAAAGGGTCCCAGAGCCGCGGCGCTCCAGCAGCCCCGGCGCCCGGCGACGCAGCGTCACCGGGGAAACAGTCTCCAGAGATTCTCTGGATGAACTGGTGAGGAGAGAGAGAGGGGACGCATTGAAGCGCCTCTCACAGCCCTCCCTCACCCTCTCACCCTCCCTCACCCTCTCCCTCTCACAGCCCTCCCTCACCCTCTCACCCTCCCTGTTCCCCACTCGCTCCACGGACACACTGCAGTCTGGAGAGACAGGCCTGGAGGCCGGGTCAGCCAGGGCCGGGTTAGGGGTCAGGGTGTGAGGGGTCAGGGTGTGAGGGTTCAGGGTGTGAGGGGTCAGGGTGTGAGGGGTCAGGGTGTTACTGTTGGTGAGGTGTGTGTCCGGGTCGTAGGCGTCCGTGCGGCTCAGCTTGGGGTGAGGCTCCGTGTTCCTGCGGTGGATTTGATGCTGCTGCGCTTCATCGGCCCAGTCCTCACAGTCCTCACAGGGCTCGGGCCAGTCAGAGGAGGGTTGGGTGTTAGAGGGGTCAGAGGGTTGGGGGTTCGGGTTAGAGGAGTTTGTTAGTTTGGCGTCGGGCGTCTCGATGCTGTGGCGTCGGGACAGACGAGGTCTTGGTTCTGTGACGGACAGAGCGCTGAGCCGAGCCGCGAGGCCCCAGGGCTCCGAGTTCAGCCGCTGCAGCAGCTTACGGGGCGGCGGGCGCGGGTTGGGAGGGGGAGGGTTAGAGGGTACAGAGTTAGGGTTAGTAACTTTAGTCCAGCTCTCTCCTGGGTTAGGGTTAGGAGGGTTAGGAGGGTTAGGGGGGTGATTCCAGCCGTCTCCTGGAGGCCGAGCTGAAGGCAAAGGCAGCAGTGACGTCAGAGCAAAGCTGAACCTTCCCTCGTGGTCTCCCGGGTTGGGAGTGAGAGTTCCTATCTCCACGTCCGAGGGGGACATGCATCCCGGGGACAGGCCGTCCACCAGGCCGGGAGAGGGCGGTGCGTTCAGGTACTGCTTGGTTTTCTTGGTGCCAGAGGGGGAGGTGTCTGAGGTGATGATGATCACCTCTTTGCCGCGGGCCTTGCAGGCGTCCAGCAGCAGCCTCAGCGTGTCACGGTCGTTGTTGTTGATGGCGGTGACGAGCGCGGAGGAGCCGGCGTAGTCCTTCAGGCTGGGATCCGCTCCGCTCTGCAGCAGCAGCGACATCACTTCCTGCCCGGTGGCCATTGCGACAGCGTGCATCAGCGCGGTGCGTCCGGTCTTGTCGGGGATGTTCGGGTCGGCGCCGCGCTCCAGCAGGTACCGCACCATGCGCAGGCGTGTCTGGGGGTCATCATAGCGACAGAGGCACGCCGCGGAGAGTGGCGTCTCCCCGCGCTCATTCCCCTCGTTGATATAAGCTCCGCCCTCCAGCAGCAGCCGCGTCAGTCTGAGCTTCCCCTGGAACACGGCTTTAAGCAGCGCATTCCCCTCGGCCTGCAACGAGCCTACATCTCCCATGATGCTTTGCTGCTCCTCAGAACTACAGCTCAGCGACAGCCCGTCGGTGAGACGTCACATGACCTGCAGAAACAGAGAAGCCGTGTTAGAGACACATAACGGTTCTATGAGTTTCGGATGACCGCCTGCGCAGGTTGAGATATTATACCAAAATAGTCACCTGTGACACCTGGGTGACCCGGGAATATCTATATATTCCGGAAGTCACTCGAGGATCTGTTCCAACTGGATCTTCTCGCGGTATCTGAGAGTGACAGAGAACTCTGGCGGTCATCCAGAACTCATAGAACCGTAGTTTCATACGTAACTATCGTTCTATTTCGTTCCTACTGACCGCCAGAGGCGGTGCTTTCAGCACTGGATGACTTATACCAGAAAGGTCACGAAGAGTACTCATCAATTAAGGGCTTGCAGCCATCAACAAGACAGCCGCCATCCCACAGGATGAAGTGCAGCAACATTTACTCTGTAGAGCCGCGCAACGTACATGATGAAGACCAGGTATCCGAGGCGCAAATGTCCTGACGTTGACCCCGCTTCAAGGCAGCCCACATCCAAGACCACATCCACAAGCCAGTGGGAGTGTCTCTGTTTGGACAGGGCAGCCCCCTTCCTGCAGCTCCCATAGCAGACAAAGAGGTTATTTGTCTCACGCAAGCTGGTTGTTGCCACAACCTATGCCCTAAGCGCCCGCACCGGGCACAGTGGGTCTGACATTCTTTCTGCATCCCCTGGTGAGCCTAGGGGATTGAAAGCAGCCAACTCGACCGATTGGTTTACATGGTGGGGAGACAATCGTTTGGATAGGAAGGATGGATTTGGCGAGAGCACCACTCCTGACCCTTCTGCATGCCAGCGCAAGCACGCCTGGCTTACTGACAAGGCATGGAGTTCACCGACCGTTTGCAGTCGCAATGGCAAGGAGGAATGCCGTCTTCATAGACAGCCGCGTCAAGTCTGCCTGACTCAGCGGCTCAAATGGGGGTAGACCTAAGGCCCTCAGGACTACTTGCAGAAAGTCACTATCACTGAGCAAGTCCCTGGGACTTCGCCATGTGCCATGCACTACTGTGAAAACAACCTCCACCTGTATGCATAGAGCCATATAGTGGAGAGTGCCCTTGAACTTAAAAGGTATGGACCTCTGACTGGTCGCAATACGTCAACAGTGGGTCCTGGCTATCAGGAGCCACCCTGAGTTTGGGTGCCCTACATGTGTCCGCCTACCTGAGACAAAAGGCCCTGTCTCTCTGGAAGGCACCAAGGCTCTCCTTAGAGGAGTTTTAGTAACGCTGGGATCCATGGCCTTCCTGGCCAATGTGGAGCCACCAAACGTAGGCTGTAACTGCAAAGCTGGACCCCGTCCAGTGTTGCCAGTAAGAATAGAATTGGAGGAAATGCATAAAGCAGGCTGACTGGCTCAAGCATCAGCCAGCGCATCCTGTCATAGGGGACTGGTCCTCTCCATCTAGGAGAACCAAGGGGGACAGTGGGTTGTCTCTTCTATCAGTCGAAGGCAGAGGCTGTATTCCAGCAGCCTCCCCTGCATGAAGTGCTGTAATGGTGACAGGGATGCTTCCACACACTGTTTAATATGCGCAGAGCCAGGGACGGCCCAACCGGAAGAACCCTGAACTGGTACACCTTGCCCAGAAATGCAAAGGGGAGGACAACCTGTGACATTGGGCAGTAGGGACTTGAAAGTAGCATCTTTCAGGGCTATTGACACAACCTGGTCCGCCTGAGCGATAGACTGGAGGACACCTGCAACACGCAGCATGTTAATGATTCCGCCCTCTTAGTCCAGAATGGGACGAACCCGCCCCACTTCCTGGTACCTGAAATTAGGCTGAGTAGAACCTACCGAGCATCGAGTAGCACCCCCAGGGACTCTGGGGGAGGGCGGAGGCTTGACGCCGACTTCCTGGCGCCTGAAATGCCGACCGTAGCGCAGTGTTACGGCACTGTTCAGAATGTGCTGAGAAGCACTGGCCCCTTGACTGTCCACCTGAATGTGGTTGAAGCTATTGGCACGGGGTACCACAGAGGTTCCCGGCCTGGAATAAGGCAGAGGCGCACGTCGCAGTGCGCAACTTCTGTCTAGCCTGGTCAACCTGAACACTTCGCACCGGGGCCTGAAGCGTCCGGCCTGGGATCACTGGAAGAGAACGGAGGGTCAGTCGACACACCTCCGACTGGGACGACGTCACAGTTGACATCAACCTGCCTCGCTCCCTAAGACATAATGCAAAGTCTGCAGTGAAGCATCACTGAGGGTCCATGCTGAGTGACCAGCACCTGACCCCTGTATGGTTAGCGACCGAGCCAGGACTATGTGAGAAAGCAAATTCCCAGATGGCCCCCATGGGCAGCAATGTCGTAACTCCTAGTAAGGAGGTCGTCTGTAATCCGGCACTGGGGCCGAGGGCAGCGCACATCGGTTCTCAGAGCCTCGTCTGGGGAGACAACCAGGGATACTATAGCAGGCTCAATCGGAGCTAACCAGTCCAAGCCCTAACTATCAGAATTGTGCATGGCTGCCAGAGCTCTGCTGTCACTAGTGTGATGGGAGAGAGCACTTAAATCTGGCCAGCATCTACGGAGCTCTGCGAAGTAAGACTCAGAGGGAGGCCCAGAGAAAACGGAGGATTGAGGGCCTGCCGAAAAAAAGGCATTCACAGGTGCAGATGAAACCAGAGCTTCATCTAACCCAATACCTGGCAAGTCACAGACGGACACTGACCCTCTAGCCGAGCTGCCCACCTGTAAGAGACTACAGGACGCAGCTGTGGACAGCATGTCATCCCTGCAGGGCACTTGTCATGGCCATTCTCCACTGAAGGGAGTCCATGAAGGTATCACAAATATGGTTGTTTAGCATGTCAGCAATTTAGCAGGCTAGGCTAAATGATTTAGTAGCCTTCTCAACCAGGCTTCAAGCGCAAGCACCAGAGCAATGTAGCGACACCCCTAAGAGTAACAGTGACGGTGACTTTAGGAAGGCCTAAAACGCCCGACTGTCGAGCCAATTAATTATGCACCTGATGGGGGCGCCCTTTGCTCAGTTGGTAGGGCGTCCCCCCCATGGGCCTCGGCCAGCAGCGGACCCGGGTTCGATTCCAGCCCGCGGTCGTTCTCTGCATGTCATTCCCCTCTCTGCCCCATTTCAACTCTGTCTCTACACTATCAATAAAGCATAAAAATGCCAAAAAAATATCTTTAAAAAAATAATAATAATTACGCACCTGATTATGCAACCGAGCCTCGGTGCAACACCGCTAGAATAATCCAGTGGCGGTGTAAAACTATGCCGCCCACTGGCGAGCAAGTTACAGTAGGCTAGGCAATTGAGCTTTAGGCGAGAGCACACCCAAGCAACAATGCGACCCCTTAAATAACACAGTTCAATTCAATTCAGTTTATTTAAGAAGGGGACAGAGCAAATTAATAAAACACATGATCCTACATGGATTGAAAATGCTACAATTAGCCAAAAGGCTATTTTCATCTGTAGTCCCCTGACAGTGTCGACGGCTTTAGGTAACCCAAGCCGCCTACTGGAGCAAATAAGCGAAGGCTAGGCAATCGGGCAATCGCAAATTACAGCAGCCTACTCACGCAGCTAAAGTAACACAGTGACGGCACACTTGGAAACCCAAAACGCTCACTGGCGAGCAAATCATGTACGCAACCGGCTTAGGCGAGAGCAACCGAGCCACGGTGCGACACCGCTAGAATACAGTGGCGGTGTAAAACTATGCCGCCCACTGGCGAGGAAATACAGAAGCCTACACGCGCCACAGTGTGACACGGTTAAAATAAGACGGTGAAGGCGACTTTAGGAAACTGAGTCGCCCACCGACGACGAGCAATGTAGCTGCACAAACATACAGCTGTGGCACGGCTCACCCACTGCAAGGGCAGAGCACACGAATGGTGCGACACAGCTCAAATACAAAAGTGAAAGCGACTTCTGCCCTGAACCCGCCCACTTGACGAGCAAATGAAGTTACAACCAGGCTAAGGCGAGAGCTACCGTGCCAAGGTGCGACATGGCTATAATAATACAGCGGTGTAAAACAAAGCTACCACTGGCGAACACACTACAGCAGCCTACACACAAGCAACGGTATGACACGGCTAAAATAACACGGCGACTTTAGGAAAACCTTAGCCGCCCACTGGCCTTTGCAACCGGGATTCATGCGGGAGCACCGAGCAAAGATGCAACAGCCCTTAAATACACAGTGACAGCGACTCAGGAAACTTAAGTCACCCACTGGCGAGCAACACAGCAGTATACAGCGTACATACATACAACAGCTACGCAGCCCAGCAAGGCTTACTGCTAAAATACGGCGACATTGAAAAGCCGCTACCTAGCAAGCAGCTCTATGCCACCGGGATCAACGGCGGGGAAAGAGGTTAGCTGCCGCGGTAGCCTAAGGCTATAAAGGTCGTCCTACTGACGTGAGGCAGCACGGTGGAGTCACCACCGGCTGCTGCGCTCAGATGCCCCAAGTCGGAGTCTAAACAAAACAGCAAGTGGCAGCCTCTGGTGGACGAAGTGGTAGAACCAGTCGAAGCACCAACCCTTAGGTTACAAGGCTACAAGCAACGAGCAAATGCAAATCTGTACACAACAAACAGGTCGTCGACCTGGTCGATTCCGCGAGAAGATAGAAAGAACAGATCCTCTGGTGACTTCCAGAATATATAGACATTCCCGGGTCACCCAGGTGTCACAGGTGACTTGTTTGGTATAATATCTCGACCTGCGCGATAGAACATCCAGAGCTGAAAGCAGCGGTCAGTAGGAAATAGAACAGAGTGCAGCTTCTCCATAAACAG
>CASHTC010000721.1:30000-40000 GCA_949357725.1 Hyperoplus immaculatus | reverse complement strand
CTCTCTATCTGTCCCGACTTCAAGGTCTGCCTCTCTCTCTACCTGTCTCTCTCTCTATCTGTCCCGACTTCAAGGTCTGAGTGATTCATTTATTTCAGACATCAAATAAAACTAGAAAATCCCGCGGAGATTTTGAAAGTACGGGCAGCCCTGCGCAGGCCGCCAATCCCCGCTTCGGCGGCGCCCCAGCCCGTCGGCCGGGCCAGAACTCTTCTACGAACCGCCGCCGCGGGCTTTCCGAAGTCCAGTCCCGAGTTGTGGCCGTCCCCTGATGCTGTGTATACAATTTGGTGATGATAGGTTGGAAATCCACAGAGTGAATGTGACTTCACTGTATTTCAGGTCATGTAAGTTAGGGAAGAAAGAAAATAATGGCTGACCCCTATGGTCCAAGAGGCTTTATTTTAGAGCACCATGAGCTGTACATGTGTAAGAAATGTCAAGTCAATCAGAGTCAGGGGGCGAGGAGCGTGGCCTGTCAAACATTGCATTTTTGAATGATGGTTTTCACATTTGTGGGGGCCCCTATGGGTTAATCTCGACAAGCTTAGAGGGCCATGCTACCACATGTCTTCTGCACATATCCTGCAGGTTTCATGATGATAGGACCTATGGCCAATTAGTTATGGCCAATTTGTTATTAAGCCCTGCCCCTGCATAAACGTTTTAGTCAATGGCGGCCATGTTTTCCAAGCTATCCTACTAATATTTTTCGGAGACGTGCGTCATAGTCCCCCGGGGCTTCGTGAGTCATTTGGTGTTGATGAAGTAAAACTTGACAAAGTTGTGGATAAAACCCTGTTTTTCAGTTTATGCTAATTAGCCGAAAATATTTTTAGGTTGACTTTAATGATCCAAGAGGCTTTTTTGTAGAGCACCCTAAAATACACCTGTGGGAGAAATTTCAAGTCAATCGGACTTACGGTGTGCGGGGCGTGGCCTCTCAAACTTTCTTCAGTCGGGGCTTCATAACAGCGCCCCCTAGCGGAAATTCAAAAAACTGTCCGAGAGGCTGTATTGTAGAGCACCATGAACTGTACAAGTGTAATACAGGTCAATCAGAGTCAGGGGGCATTTGTGGCGCCCCCTATGGGTTAATCTCGATAAGCTTTGAGGGACATGCTACCACATGACTTCTGCACATACCCAGCAAGTTTGATGATGATAGGACCTATGGTTAAGGAGTTATGGCCAATTTGTTAATAAGCCCCGCTCCTGCGTAAATATTTTGGGCAATGGCGGCGAAAAAAATAATCATGGCTGACCCCTATGGTCCGACAGGCTATAAAGGTAAAGGGGAGGAGCCTAACGCGGTAAAGGGGAGGAGCTTAATGTGCTAAGGGGAGGAGCCTAATACTGTAAAGGGGAGGAGCCTAACGTGGTAAAGGGGAGGGGCTTAATGTTATAAAGGGGATGAGCTTAATATGGTAAAGGGGAGGAGCCTAATGCGATAAAGGGGAGGAGCTTAACGTGGTAAAGGGGAGGAGCTTAATATTGTAAAGGGGAGGAGCCTAACACGGTAAAGGGGAGGAGCTTAATGTGCTAAGGGGAGGAGCCTAATGTTGTAAAAGAGAGGAGCCTAACGTGGTAAAGGGGAGGAGCTTAGCGTGGTAAAGGGAGGGGCCTAACATGGTAAAGAGGAGGAGCTTAATATTGTAAAGGGGAGGAGCCTGATGTGGTAAAGGGGAGGAGCCTAATGCGATAAAGGGGAGGGGCTTAACATGGTAAAGGGGAGGAGCTTAACGTGGTAAAGGGAGGGGCCTAACATGGTAAAGAGGAGGAGCCTAATGTGGTAAGGGGAGGAGTCTAACACGGTAAAGGGGAGGGGCCTAATGTTGTAAAGGGGAGGAGTCTAACATGGTAATGGGGAGGGGCCTAATGTGGTAAAGGGGAGGGGCTTAACGTGGTAAAGGGAGGGGCCTAACATGGTAAAGAGGAGGAGCCTAATGTGGTAAGGGGAGGAGTCTAACACGGTAAAGGGGAGGGGCCTAATGTTGTAAAGGGGAGGAGTCTAACATGGTAATGGGGAGGGGCCTAATGTGGTAAAGGGGAGGAGCTTAACGTGGTAAAGGGAGGGGCCAAACATGGTAAAGAGGAGGAGCCTAATGTGGTAAGGGGAGGAGTCTAACACGGTAAAGGGGAGGGGCCTAATGTTGTAAAGGGGAGGAGCACCATGAGCTGTACAAGTGTAAGAAATTTCAAGTCAATCAGAGTCAGGGGGCATTTGTGGCGCCCCCTATGGGTTAATCTCGATAAGCTTCCAGGGACATGCTACCACAAGACTTCTGCACATACCCAGCAAGTTTGATGATGATAGGACCTATGGTTAAGGAGTTATGGCCAATTTGTTAATAAGCCCCGCCCCTGCGTAAATGTTTTGGGCAATGGCTGCGAAAAAAAGAATCATGGCTGACCCCTATTGTCCGAGAGGCTATAATGTAGAGCAGTGGTTCCCAACCTTTTTTCCCTGAGGACCCCCGTGCCAGGGTCCAAGACAAGCAAGGCCCCCCCAACCCTAACTCCGACCCACATACACACAATAAAAGAATAGAGTGATTAATAACTTTTATTTGCAAAAAAAATAAAATAAATAAGCAGGTTCTGATTTACACAGAGCTCCGTGGCTCTGTGTAAATCAGTATCTGCTTTTTCAAAAGCTTTTCTGATGTCCGTGGATCTTCTTGATAGTGCCAATGGCTTCTTCCTCTCAAAATATTCTTGACCAATAGTCTCGGGGTGTTTGGTCTCCTGGTGTCGTTCAGTTTGCATGGTTTCATGCTTTGATTAGCTAGCTTCTCGCCACAAATGAAGCATTCTGGCCGAAAACTGTCCTGTCCTTCCATAAAACCAAAATCGATGTATCTCTGGAGATATTGTTTTGTTTTCATCTTTGGTGCAGACGAACCGTCCGTACATTTACGTTTCACAGAATTTTTTTTTTCTGTGTAAAGTGAGGCTGACCACAGCAAAACAATCAGCATCGCCCGCCACCCACAAGCCGACCGGAAGGTGCTTACGCAAGTTCAGAGGTCATATAATAATGAATTTAAATGTGGACCAATAATATGTTTTAATTAGCATTAAACATCGTTTTGATTATCCAATTGGATGTTATTGGGGTTTTACGAATTTAATGTTTGGGCGACTGTGGCTCAGTTGGTTGAGCGGGTCGGCCGATGATCAAAGGGTTGGAGGTTCGATCCCCGCCCTGCCACTTGTGTCATAGTTGTTGTGTCCTTGGGCAAGACACTTCACCCACCTTGCCTCGTGTGAATGTCGATAGTTAGCCTGCTATCGGTGTATGAATGTGTGTGTGAATGGTAACGTGTAAATGGGAACAGGTCTCCCTTACAAAAGAGTCTTTGGACTCAATGGGATATACCTGTATAAATAAAGGTTAAAAAAAAAAAAAAATGTGCAATTTTTTCTTTTTTTCTTTCACAAGTCACAACCTCAGCACAGACAAACTTGTGCACCCCCTTGCGATCTCTGGCGCCCCCTGATGGGGGGCGCGGACCCCAGGTTGGGAACCACTGTTGTAGAGCACCATGAGCTGTACATGTGTAAGAAATTTCAAGTCAATCAGAGTCAGGGGGCATTTGTGGCGCCCCCTATGGGTTAATCTCGATAAGCTTCAACGGACATGCTACCACATGACTTCTGCACATACCCAGCAAGTTTGATGATGATAGGACCTATGGATAAGGAGTTATGGCCAATTTGTTGATAGGCCCCGCCCCTTCGTAAACTTTTTGGCGGACATGTTTTTCAAGTTGTCCTACTGATCTTTTACGGGTATGTTTATTGTAGTCCCCCGGGGCTTCACGAGAAATTTGGTGTTGATACAGTAAAATTTCAGAAAGTTGTGGATAACACCCTGTTTTTTAGTTTATGCTAATTAGCGGGAAATATTCCCTGGCGGACTGATATGGTCCCTGAGGCTTTTTTGTAGAGCACCCTAACATACACCTGTGTGAGAAATTTCAAGTCAATCGGAGTTACGGTGTGAGGGGCGTGGCCTCTCAAACTTTCTTCAGTCGGGGCTTAATAACAGCGCCCCCTAGTGGAAATTCAAAAAACTGTATAATAGCACACCATTCGGGGTAGGGACGCACGTTCTGTGAAATTTTTGCGTTTCTAAGTGAAACGGTGTGGGAGGAGTAGCAGCTCGAAATTTGCGGCAGAAGTAAGAAGAAGAAGAAGAAGAAGAAGAAGTATGGTGGAGAGTAATAATTACGGGCCCTCAATACATTGAGGGCCCGTACTTAAAAATTAAACATAACAAAAACCGTGGGGCGACCGTGGCTCAGGTGGTAGAGCGGGTCGGCCAATGATCAAAGGGTTGGCGGTTCGATCCCCGCTCTGCCACCTGTGTCATGGTTGTTGTGTCCTTGGGCAAGACACTTCACCCACCTTGCCTGGTGTGAATGTGTATGACTGCTGTATCTTTGAGGTGGTGGTCTGAGGGGCCGTAGGCGCTGAATGGCAGCCACGCTTCCGTCAGTCTGCCCCAGGGCAGCTGTGGCTACTATCGTAGTTTACCACCACCAGTATGACTGTGTGTGAATGAATGAAACCTGGAACCCTGTAAAGCAGCTTTGAGTGCCTTGAAAAGAGCTAAATAAATCCAATCCATTAAAAACAAAATAAAAAGACCTCTCTGCCTGTCTCTCTGTATTAACCTGTCTCTCTCTACCTGTCTGTCTCTCTGTATTAACCTGTCTCTCTCTCTCCCTGTCTCTCTCTCTCCCTGTCTCTCTCTCTACCTGTCTCTCTCTCTCCCTGTTTCTCTCTCTACCTGTCTCTCTCTCTACCTGTCCCGACTTCAAGGTCGGCGACATCATGGTGATCAAAGACCACATCAACCTGCCGGGCTTCGCCGGGCAGCACCCGCTGTGTGGCCCCAACGACGATCGGTAAGCTAACACTAGCCTCATGCTAAGCTACTGCTAACACTAGCCTCATGCTAAGCTACTGCTAACACTAGCCTCATGCTAAGCTACTGCTAAAACTAGCCTCATGCTAAGCTACTGCTAACACTAGCCTCATGCTAAGCTACTGCTAACACTAGCCTCATGCTAAGCTAACTAACCCGCTGTGTGGGCCCAACGACGAGCGGTAAGCTAACACTAGCCTCGTGCTAATTTACACGCTAACTAGCCCGCTGTGTATGTACTACTACCAAGCCCAAACCACAGCGAGTTCTACCAGCAGCCAATGAGGAAGTGACAAACAGTGCAGTTCACCGAGTGGCCACTAGGAGGTGGTACCAAAACAGAGCCATCTCTCATTGACTCCCATGTTAAACAGGCCGTTTTCACAGCGTTATTAAACCTATTTAAGGCCCTCTCTCTCCCTGTCTGCCTCTCTCTCCCTGTCTGTCTCTCTGTCTCTCTCTCCCTGTCTCTCTCTCTCCCTGTCTGCCTCTCTCTCCCTGTCTGTCTCTCTGTCTCTCTCTCCCTGTCTCTCTCTCTCCCTGCCTGTCTCTGTCTCTCTCTCCCTGCCTGTCTGTCTGTCCATAGTTTTGGCACCCGCTTCCCGTGCATGTCTGATGCGTACAGTAAGGAGCTGCGGCGGCAGTGTGTGGCCGTGGGGGCTGCGCTGGGCTGCGGCAGCTTCATCAGAGAGGGAGTTTACTGCATGGTGAGCGGGCCCAACTTTGAGACCATCGCAGAGGCACGCATGCTGCAGATACTGGGCTGTGACTCCGTGGGTAAGAAGAGAGAGAGATAGAGAGAGAGAGAGAGAGACACACACACACACACACACACACACACATAGGGGGTTAGTGTATTAAACTGGTGTAATGTATTATCTTATACAGTGCGTTCCAAATTATTATGCAAATTATATTTTTCACAGATTTTCCTAAATAGTTCATGGAAGTCATCAGCCGTTAGAGTGTGATTCACATGGTATCGTTCCAAATCATTATGCACAACAGAGTCTTAAAACATTTAATAGGTTGTGAAGAAATAAAAATGGCCATTTGTTGAATTTGCAGGATGTGAAGGTCATATTTAGAGAAATCAAAAGCTATTACAATCAAAAACATCTTAACAGGCCAAGTTACATGTTAACATAGGACCCCTTCTTTGATATCACCTTCACAATTCTTTCATCCATTGAACTTATGAGTTCTTGGAGAGTTTCTGCTTGAATATCTTTGCAGGATGCCAGAATAGCCTCCCATAGCTGCTGTTTTGATGTGAACTGCCTCCCAACCTCATAGATGTTTTGCTTGAGGATGCTCCAAAGGTTCTCAATAGGGTTGAGGTCAGGGGAAGATGGGGGCCACACCATGAGGTTCTCTCCTTTTTATGCCCAAAGCAGCCAGTGACACAGAGGTATTCTTTGCTGCATGAGATGGTGCATTGTCACGCATGAAGATAATTTTACTACGGAAGGCACTGTCCTTCTTTTTGTACCACGGAAGAAAGTGGTCAGTCAGAAACTCTACATACTTTGCCGAGGTCATTTTCACACCGTCAGGGACCCTGAAGGGGCCTACCAGCTCTCTCCCCATGATTCTGGCCCAAAACATGACTCCACCTCCTGTCTGCCGTCACAGCCTTGTTGGGACATGGTGGCCATTCACCAACCATCCACTACTCCATCCATCTGGACCATCCAGGGCTGCACGGCACTCATCAGTAAACAAGACTGTTTGAAGATGAGTCTTCATGTATTCCTGAGCCCACTGCAACTGTTTCAGCTTGTGAGCATTGTTTAGGGGTGACCGAATAATAGGTTTATGCACAACTGCAAACCTCTGGATCCTACACCTTGAGGTTCGCGGGACTCCAGAGGCACCAGCGGCTTCAAATACCTGTCTGCTGCTTTGTGATGGCATTTTAGAAGCTGCTCTCCTAATCCGATTAATTTGTCTGGCAGAAACCTTCCTCATTATGCCTTTATCTGCACCAACCCGTCTGTGCTCTGAATCAGCCACGAATCTCTTCACAGTACGATGATCACGCTTCAGTTCGTGAAATATGTAATGTTTTCATACCTTATCCAAGGTATTGCACTATTTGACGCTTTTCGGCAGCAAAGAGATCCTTTTTCTTTCCCATATTACATGAAACCTGTGGCCTGCTTAACCATGTGGAACGTCCTTGTTAAGTAGATTTCCTTTGATTGGGCTTACTTAGCAAACTGATTATCACAGGTGTCTGAGATTAATTTCAATACAATATCATCCATGAGTTTAATTGAAAAACAAAACATTTAAAGTTTATGACACTTCAATCCAATTTGCATAATAATCTGGAACACGGTGTATATATATATATATATATATATATATATATATATAGGGTTAGGGTTAGGTATATATAATATATATAATAATATGATAGATATGTATATATATATTCTGTCATGTGACTGGACAGCTTTGTGTCTGTAGGGATGAGCACAGATATCTCTGACTGAACTAACAGGTGTCTGTCTGTCTGTCTGTCTGTCTGTCTGTCTGTCTGTCTGTCTGTCTGTAGGGATGAGCACTGTTCCTGAGGTGACCGTCGCTAAACACTGTGGAATGAGAGTCCTGGGCCTGTCTCTCATCACCAACAAGGTACCTGTCTGTCTGTCTGTCTGTCTGTCTGTCTGTCTGTCTGTCTGTCTGTCATCACCAACAAGGTACCTGTCTGTCTGTCTGTCTGTCTGTCTGTCTGTCTGTCTCTGTCATCACCAACAAGGTACCTGTCTGTCTGTCTGTATTAACCTGTCTCTCTCTACCTGTCTGTCTGTCTGTCTGTCTGTCTGTCTCTCATCAGCAACAAGGTACCTGTCTGTCTGTCTGTCTGTCTGTCTGTCATTAGCAACAAGGTACCTGTCTGTCTGTCTGTCTGTCTGTCTGTCTGTCTGTCTGTCTCTCATCAGCAACAAGGTACCTGTCTGTCTGTCTCTCATCACCAACAAGGTACCTGTCTGTCTGTCTGTCTGTCTCTCATCACCAACAAGGTACCTGTCTGTCTGTCTCTCATCACCAACAAGGTACCTGTCTGTCTGTCTGTCTGTATTAACCTGTCTCTCTTTACCTGTATGTCTGTCTCTCTGCCTGTCTGTCTCTCAGGTCTCTCTGGACTACAGTAGGGAGGAGAAGGTGTCTCTCTCTGTATTAACCTGTCTCTCTCTCTCTACCTGTCTGTCTCTCTGTATTAACCTGTCTGTCTCTCTCTGCCTGTCTGTCTCTCTACCTGTCTGTCCCTCAGGTCTCCCTGGACTACAGCAGAAAGGAGAAGGTGTCTCTCTCTGTATTAACCTGTCTCTCTCTCTCTGCCTGTCTGTCTCTCTGCCTGTCTGTCCCTCAGGTCTCCCTGGACTACAGCAGGGAGGAGAAGGTGAACCATGAGGAGGTTTTGCAGATCAGTAAGATGAGAGCAGAGGTCATCAGAGAGATGGTGACGAGGATGATCAGCCGCTGCACGCAGAGCATCAACACACACTGAATACCTGTCTGTCTGTCCCTCTGTGTGTCTGTCTGTCCCTCTGTCTGTCTCTCTCTCTCTGGCAGAGTATCAACACACACTGAGAGACACACACACTGAATATTATACTGATACAATACACACTGACACACAGAGCATTAACACTGAATATTATGCATACTACACACTGAGACACACACACAGAGACACACACACACACACACACACACACACACAGAGACACACACACACACACAGAGACACACACACACACACACACAGAGACACACACACACACAGTAACACATGAGCAGCAGCTGACCTCCATCCTGTTGTTGATGAAGTGAATCTGTAACGTCACAATAAAAGCGTGTGAATGATATAAACTGTGTGATGATTCTTTGTTACTCAGTTCACTTGCAGATATCAGGTTTCCAGGTGTATGACTGTGTGAGTCGACACCGTACTTAGTTTAACCATCTAACCCTAACCCCATTACACTGTCAGTCAGTGAGACAGGTGCAGCCATTAGACTGTCAGTCAGTGAGACAGGTGCAGCCATTAGACTGTCAGTCAGTGAGACAGGTCATCATTCTGTCAGTCAGTGAGACAGGTCATCATTCTGTCAGTCAGTGAGACAGGTCATCAAATGTCCCAAATAAATCTGACTGTGTGAGTCGACACCGTACTTAGTTTAATCATTACACAATGTTAGAATGAGACGGGGAATCAGTCTGCAGCCATTCTGTCAGTCAGTGAGACAGGTGCAGCCATTAGACTGTCAGTCAGTGAGACAGGTGCAGCCATTATTCTGTCAGTCAGTGAGACAGGTGCAGCCATTATTCTGTCAGTCAGTGAGACAGGTGCAGCCATTATTCTGTCAGTCAGTGAGACAGGTGCAGCCATCAGTCTGTCAGTCAGTGAGACAGGTGCAGCCATCAGTCTGTCAGTCAGTGAGACAGGTGCAGCCATCAGTCTGTCAGTCAGTGAGACAGGTGCAGCCATCAGTCTGTCAGTCAGTGAGACAGGTCATCAGTCTGCAGCCATTCTGTCAGTCAGTGAGACAGGTCATTAGACTGTCAGTCAGTGAGACAGGTCATCAGTCTGTCAGTCAGTGAGACAGGTCATCAGTCTGTCAGTCAGTGAGACAGGTCATCAGTCTGCAGCGAAAAATAGTCATCAAAAGTCCCAAATAAATCTGCGTCGTTTTTGCTTTTGTCGGTTGGTTCTCGTGGCGAACATTCCACTCCTGTGACTCTAACTCCCACAATGCATCAAACTGCCTCTAACTCTCACAATGCATCAAACTGCCTCTAACTCCCACAATGCATCAAACTGCCTCTAACTCCCACAATGCATCAAACTGCCTCTAACTCCCACAATGCATCAAACTGCCTCTAACTCCCACAATGCATCAGAGTAAAATGTTATGATCGGTAACGTCATGGAAACAGACACACACACACAGACACATACAAACACACACACACACACACACACACACAGACACATACACACACGCACACACACAGACAAACACACACACACACACACACACACACACA